>WTSP01024879.1:0-146846 GCA_025331215.1 Actenoides lindsayi | reverse complement strand
GGCTGGCTGGGGCTCTGAGCAACCTGCTCTAGTGGGAGGTGTCCCTGCCCATGGCAGGGGGGTTGAAACTGGATGATCTTGAAGTTCCCTTCCAACCCTGACAATTCTATGATTCTATGACTCTCTGAAGAACGCTTCGTTTTTAATTATTTTTTTTTTCTTAGTACATTTTTGTTGTGTAGCCTTGATGCTGGTAAGGTATGGGATCAAGCAGAACACTAATCCAGTCTGCTCACAAGTTTAAGACTAAATTTTGAGAAGGATACATTAATGGGGGAGAAGTGGGTCCGTTGGGCTGAGAACTAGTCAGACCAGTTTCAGACGGAGGGCTGGTTGCACTGGGGGCACCTTTTAGCAATGAAGGCTGTGCAAGATGTTGCGTTCGAGCCCAAAATATCTCCGTGCCGGAGTTGCTCTTGGGGCCCCCTCAAGAAGCACTTAGCAGCTCAGCAGTCTCCGTGACACGTGGAAGGTGGATGTTTTTCCTTCTGTAGGTCAGCTTGCTAAACTGTCTGATTCACAGTTGAACTTCCTCCTTTTCCTCCCGTTTCAGGCAGCGAGTGCCCACTGGGGCGGGCAGACGGCAGGCCTTCGTTAGCTGAGCACAATGTGATATATTCTCGGGGACAGATGCATGAAGAGCAAGTGCATCATTAAGTTTCCTGGCCATTATAAGCAGCTCTTAGAGCTCTGGCTGTAGTCCGTCTCGGAACGCTGTGTGAAGCGCTGGGTTTGTGATCGTTAATAAAACCCCTGTCACGGCTGGCTCACTTGACTGGTAGAGATTTGATTCTGATTAGTTACCGGCTGACAATCATATTTCTTCTGAATTAGTGAGAGCACACAATAAGGAGTTTGTCAGCTTTTATGCCACCTTCTTGGGAACAGATAACACTTGGTGGTGCAGAAGGCTTGGCGGGAGCCGGTTAACTTGGCCCGTTCTACAGCACATTTGAAGAGGTAGCAAGTTCCTGTTGGATCGGCGCGTTGTGTCGGGTGGCTGGGGCATTCTGGGGCCGGTATTAGAAGCCCTGCAGTTGGATTTAATGCATTGTTGGAACATAGCCCGAGGCAGAGCTTGCAGGTAGTGGTTCAGTTCAAAGCTGCTTATTAGCAGCTCCTGGCAGTAGCTCCTGGGGGGTCTGGGGTCTCAGCTGGGAGGAAGGTAAGAGTTCACGTAAAGGTGTTAGCAGAGCCTCTCCAGAACTGCTCCAAAGCTTACAGCCCTGTGCTCTGGGTGGACCCGTGCAGGATTTCTGGGCGTTTCCCCTGTCATCAACATGCACTTTTTTTGTTTGTTTTCTTAGTAAATATTTTTTCCTTGAAATTAGATTCTGTGAGACACTGAAGCTGTGAATTAATTAATGATAACATAGTGTCTGCTAGTATACTAGGTGTATTTTGCACGTTTTAGAATGCAAAGCTATTAACAGCTTTTATCATGGGGTTACTTTTAGATTGCTATCTGCTGTAGTACTTAGAGGCAGTAAGATAGAACCGAATAATCCCTAGGTGTATTTCTCTGTGCTTTCTGTGCCTAACATTAAGCGTCTATTAACATTTGCTGGTTCCACTTACTTAATAATTTACTTTCTTTGAAGTGAATACTGATAGGACTCACTATTTCACACTTTTTCTTTCAGAGAATCTCTTTGGTTAGCAGTTTTGCAGCTTCCCTTTTCCTAGGAGCTTATGCACCCATTGATTACAGCGATGGTAAGTGTGTGAGCTTTTCTCATAGTAACAACTCAACAAGAAAATTTTCCTTTCCATCCCTGCCTTACATAAAAGAGGGACAAGGTCTCTGCTATTTATTTTCAATCTTTAAACTTTAATGACAAGTATATTAGATTTTAAGCTAAGTTAGTCCTTTCAATTTGTGGCTCCTCTTTATAGTGCTGTCAGCAGCTCTGTTTATTTATCCCCGTCATACTATGATTCTCATTTCTATAAAAGGGATCTACAGAAAATATTCTTAAATGCAATTGTACCTTCTTTTTTTTTTTTTTTTTTCATTGCTTTATGGTGTATAAAGGAGTATTGTAGTCTTTATTTAAAAGCATGAAGATGTGGATTTTTAAGCTGGACTTCATAATTCTGATCTTTGTTGTTTGGGTTTGCTGGTTTAGCTCTGAGTTGTACAGGATGTGAACAAGATGTATATGGTGATTATATTCTCCTAACTGGAGTATGGATCTACAACAGAAATATCATTTCAAAGTGAACCAGAGGAAAAAAAAGCATAAACCAAGCAAAAAATTCCTAAACTCAGTTTAAAAAAAATAAATAAATTAACCTTCTATATCTCTCTATTCATCATAACAAAGACAAAAAAAGTGACAAGGCTAGCATCTCTTCTTTTCTGTTGTGTGTTATCTCCATTATCCAGCTTTTAAATGACAATTTTAAATGGCAATTACAAAGGGAACCATTTTCCTGGGGAGCTCTGCTGTTATTTCTAAATAGCATATTTGATTCCTGCTCCGAAACTGAGAAGATGTATTTCAGAGTGAAAGGTTAGATAACAAGGCTCTGCAAGGAATTTTTGCATTATAGAGCCATAGTTGAGACCCACGTGTTAAGATCAACTCATTTTCTCCTTTGTTGTTCCATCAAAGCTCATAGGAAAAGGCAAGACACCTCAATTTTAGCTGATGGACAACTTACTCAATATCAGGTCTCCCAGTTATACTTGAGACCTTACAAATTGCAAGGCAATCCATGCTTATTTTTGCAGCAGTTGTGAGATGATTACATCTGTCTTCTGGTCCTGTTTTGTTAGCCATTTGTTTTCACAGCTGAATTTTATTTTATTTTTTTTTCCCTGTGTGTTATTGGCAACAGTAACTCTCTGGAGATTTGCACTTTGCTCCTCAGTAGGCCCAAATACTGAGCACTTCAGCTGCTGAGTAACCCCCACAACTAGCTCCAGGTACTGTATTTCAAAGAGAGATGGTGAGATCTTCAAGGTATTTTTTCTGATAAAGGAAAATGTTGATGTTTTATTTTTCAATGAGAGTGAAGTGATAATTTTCATTGGAACATTTAAAAGTATAAGCATTAAAGTATCTTGGGTTTTATTTTTGTTTGTTGTGGGGATTTTTGTTTTGTTTTGTGGTTTTTGTTTGTTTGGTTTCCTTTTTTTGTTTGTTTGCTTGTTTTTTTGTGTGCCTTTTTTTGGTAATGTTACCTCTGCCTTTTCTTCTTGGAAGCAAGTGGGGAAAAGCCGTTCTTCAGTTTCAGAGCAAGAAAATTTCTGTATTTAATTGAAAACCAAACCATTTTAAACTAAACACAGTGAAAATTTACTTCACTGGAAAATTTTCTGAGGAAATATATTGGATTTTTTGAAGAGCTCTAGGAGAGCCTGTTTTGTTACACCTCTGGATATTTACGGAACTCAAATAAATGTTATCTACTCTTCAGAGTATGTGAGATTATTAAATCTTTGTCTGAAGCAAGATAAGAGAACCAAGCAGGATGTTACAGCTCTTCTTACAAGACAAAAGGTTTTTCAGCATTGTAGACTATATTTTGTCTTGTTCATTCCTTTCTTCTGTTAACATAAGGAGAGAGAATTCTAATTCCAGTAATAAAATATAATTATAAAGTATGCAGTAGTTGTTTGGATCCATCTGAAAAACTTGTTTTATTGTCATTTGTGATTTCTCGCCATTCACTTGATCTGTTCTGTTGCACCTGTATATTGTAGTTTAAAATGCATCTCTCAAAATAATGTTCAGATAATAGACCTATTCTTCATTTCTGTACATTTAACTTCAGGTCATATTGTCTTTAAAAGACCCTGTCAAATTGTTTAGCTCCGCACAATAAGTTATCTCTCTAAATTTGCAGGTTATTGTGGGAAATGTGCTATTCAGTTTCAGGATTTTATTTTTTCTTGCTTTTTAAAGGTCCAATCTCCTAAGGTTCAAATCACTCCTGGTTGAATGGCTGAGCACCCTAGGTGATTGATTTAAAAAAAATCAAATTACATTCTTGGTGGGATGAAGAATGATTTTCATTTCTATTGTGCAGATGTTAAAAGTAAGATACATTTGGGACCTAAACAACTTGAACACTTGAGGCATTGTTGCTTTTAGAAGACACCTTAAAGAACAGCGATTCAGCTCTTGACCTAGAGAAGCTTTATCATTTGAAATGCTTTTCTGAGAGCCTTAGGCAAATCACAGCTTAGCATAGTTGTTTTTGTTGTTCTGTGAAATAAGGGTGCTCTGAAGGGAAGCCTTTTCAAAGGGCAGCAAGGTGGGCTGAAATTTCCTCTCCTCGTGTAGCTTGTGTGGTGTCAGCAGTTACACTGCTTATGATTTTAGCTCACTGAAAAGGCAATCCAGAGGGCTGTGGTACAGATGCACTTAACTGCTGATAAATGTATGCAGATATTGATCTTTAGTTTGCTGATTAATGAAACCAGGTAGTCAGCATCGTTTGATCTTTATAATGGAAGTGTTTGGGGCTTTTTCTGTCCTTTCCCTGCCAAGCGTTGAAACACTTACACTTTTATATCTCTAGTATGTATTCACAAGTCCTGATTGTGCTCCTGGTCATTTTATGGTAAAAGTCATTGATGTTTGCAGAGATATACTGAATCCTATTCAGCCACGTATTGACCCTTCCCTCAGTCCTTGTTAGGCCATGACCTTGGCTATTGACCTTCATTGCTGATGGGGTATCCATTTGGAGTGATGAGTCAAAGGGCTGCCTTTGCTTTTTGCTTCTCCCCCCTTAATTCTCAGTTTATTGTTTATTTTATATGTTAAACTTAGTGGTATAGATCACAACTAGAGGTCCATGAGTTAGGAACTTGCTGTGCATCCCTCCCTGTGTAATCAAAGGAGAAAGAGAAGTGGTTCCAGGGGGGAATTCAGCTTTGGTTTTGATTTTCCACTGACTAGAGATTCTCATGCAGGTGCCAACAGTTGGATAGGAGGAGTCCAGGCCAACAGATAAATAGTTCTTGTAAAAGACTTGTTTTAAATGAGTTTCTGAGGGTGGGGTAAATGAATTCATCTTTCTTTTCTCAGGGCATATTAAAGTCTTTGTGCCGCTCTATCTACCAGTCAATAACTGAAGTGTTGCTTCTCTATAATATAAACTTAGACCTTTCCAGTTATAAAGGTTAGTGTTTTTCCTGGTTTGTGCCAGAAAGATTGGAGGCTGTCCTTAATGTCTTGCAAAATTGCATTGGGGGATACTGGTTTTGTGTTTCTCTAGGCTGGTGGGGTGGGGAGGAGAAAGGGTATTTTCAAAAAAACCCACAGAAAACAACAATTCACCTTTCTCTAGTAAAATGCCTATTAATTTAAAGGGTTTTGTCACTCACTGATTAGTTCAATTTAGCAAATGGATTCTTGTCCTTTTAAATTAGGGGCTTTTCCAGGAAAAAGTGTAGATTTGCATCCTTGCTCGTACTGGAACGTGAGGCTGCGCACAGCCTCTGCCTCTGGGAAGTACAGACACTGACGCTGGGTTCAGCCTACCCTGCAAGGACTCAGATTACACCTGGAAGGAGAGGATGGTTAGGTTTAAGAGTGATCTCAGGTAGAGAACTGAGATGAGCCAGAGTAAATCTGGCCACTTTTCCTTTCCTGTGGGTGGTCGTGGGTTTGCCAGCAGAAAAGGGGAGTGCTCCTTTTGCCCGTGGGAAGCGTGTTGCGTTTCGTGCTGTCAGATTCCTACTGTTGCATCATAGGCCAAATAAACCAGTGCATTATTTGTTAAGCACGTTCAATTTGCCTGAAATGGGATTGATTTTAATGAATTTAATTCTATTTTTTTTTTCTGTTATTAAGTATAATCCAAATATCCTGCTGTTTGGCTTGCGTTATTCCGCTGTCTCAGCTGGAGTGTGCAACGCTGTTCACGACACTGTGTGAAGCACTAGGTCCAGACCTTGACAGTGCTTGGGGTTGGACTGCACGAATACATACTTTATTTATGAACATTATTACCCTCATTGTTAAGCCTATGTGAGAAAGGCTGCTGGGAGTTGATAGGCTGGGCTCATTTGTATGTGTGTAACCAGCAGCAGTGCGCGTGTGTGGAGCGTGTTGCGTGTGCTCTTCTTCAGAATAATAACCTTGTGATGTGCTGGCTGAGATGTGGGTTGCATTCCTTCTCTTCCTCTGTGTCCCAGCATTGCAAGCATAGTCTTGTTCCGCAGACGCTGCATCTTCAGGTCTTGAAAAGCTTGAAGATGAACTGAATGGAAGTAAATTTCAGGTTTTCCACCATGCTTAGCTGAGAGTGTGGCTGCGTTTCTGAGATAAGTCATGGGCTAAACAGTCTTTGAAATGAAAATATTGTTAAACTAGAAGAAGACTAATATGTCCTTGAACAGTACTAACCAGAAACATGGATTTTTCAGTCTAATGAGGTGTGCAATTAAAGTTATCTTAGAAATGTAAGCAAGGGATGTGGGGTGCTTATATGTTAAGTACATTCAGCCAATAACCAACTGTAATTAACTTTTAAACCAGCAATAAAATAACAAGGAAAAAGCAATGAGAAAAGAACCCAAAAGTTCACAGGCCTTCCTCAGATCTAATGATAGTTCTGGTGAGGAAAGAGGTGACCAAATGAATTATCTAAGTTTTTCCAACCTGTAAGTCAGTTTGTAGAATCTTGGCTGTAGAGGTGTTGCTCACTTTCAGGTGTTGCAGAGTTCATTTGGGCTGTTCAGCATTTCTGAAAATCATGACTTTGGTATTCAAAGCTGGACTTGCCTAACTAGCCTCAAAATCAGAGGCTACATTTGAAAATTTGACCTCTTGGAGGTTTTTTTTTTGACTTCTAAGCCTTTATTTTGTCATCTCTGAAGAAGGAAACGTTAGTCAGCATGGATTTAGATGCTTATATGATACTCTGCTCAAAGGTAGGAGTTGTCTAATGCCATAGCAGCCTGCAGGGAATTTCATAGAATCATGGAATGCCAGTTTGGAAGGGACTTCAAGAATCATCTAGTCCAACCTTTTGAGGTAAACTATATATATATAGTTTAAATGAGGTGGCTCAGCCCCCTGGGCCATTTCTTCATTGTTAGGTCTCTGGTGAGCAGAACACACCTTCAAGTGACATTGCTGCATCACCTTTAGGTAGTTGTAGTGAGATCTTTGTCTAAGGTGGAAGATTTGGGAAGGAGTTGATGGGGAGGCATCCATGTTCTTCTTTTTGCTCTTAATCTGGGAATGAATGAATTGTCTAGTACCTTGTGCATCAGAGAAGCCTTTCCTGCTCCCTTTGAAAGCAGTCCAGAGGCTGAATTATCAGTATCCCTTATGCTTAGAAAAGCTGAAATCATTCTCTTCGAATGCAAAATATGCATCTGTAATTTTTCCAGTGCCTGTGATGAGGTGGAATTTTCTGATACAGTACTGTCTTGTGTTTAATGATATATGCTTCCTGTTTTCGTCTGTCTTATAGGTTCAGGTATGAACTTGCTGAACATTTGGGAAAAGACATGGTCAGCGTCCTGCCTTGATGCTTGTGCACCTGGACTAGAGGAGAAACTAGGATCCTCTGTACCATCCCATTCAGTCCTGGTATGTGCTTGTCTAAAAAAGTTGTAAGGAACAAACAGGGCTTTGTGGTGAGAGTTCAGCTAACAGCTCTTTCTTGAAGCCTACCTGAAGGGAGCCTACAAGAAAGCTGGGGAGAGACTGTCTGCAAGGGCATGTAGAGGTAGGATGAGGAGCAGTGGTTTTAAACTAGAGAAGGATAGATTTAGATTGGATGTTAGGAAGAAGTTCTTTACTATGAGGGTGGTGGAACACTGGAACAGGTTGCCCAGGGTCATGGTGGAAGCCCCATCCCTGCAGACATTCAAGGTCAGGCTTGATGGGGCTCTGATCAGCCAGCTCTAGTTGAGGATGTCCCTGCTCACTGCAGGGGGATTGGACTAGATGACTTTTAGAGGTCCCTTCCAACACAAGGCATTCTAAGATTTAGATTAGAAAATAGGAAGAAATTCTTCACTGTGAGGGTGGTGAGACTGAACAGGTTGCTCAGGGAAGCTGTGGATGCTCCATCACTGGATGTGCTCAAGACCAGGTTGGGTGGGGCTTGGAGCAAACAGGTCCAGTGGGAGGTGTCCCTGCCTATGGCAGGGGAGTTGGAACTAGATGATCTTTAAGGCTCCTTTGAATTCAAACCATTCTGTGATTCTGTGATTTGTGTGTGTACAGATCCTCAGAGCTACACTGCTGGATTTAATGGTTCCAGATTTGTTGTCAGTGTGTATGCCAGAGCAGAAACAGAGTTGTTTGAAAGCTGCTAGCTGGCATCTATCATAGCTGTCATCATTGAACTCCTTGGATTCTTGCATGCCCTGGGCTATGATGGGAAAAGTTTTTGTAGATGCTCAAGTGATAAGAATCTTTGGGGTCCCCTTCCATGCCCACAAACCCCTGATCACTGCAGAACTGTGCACAGTATTTATTGCTGCAGAAGCAGAACCCAACATTTGCATTTCTTGACAGAGACCTTGTTTTAAACTGTTTGTAGATGTAATGAGGTAATCTTTGTGAATAATTTGGGATATTTAAAGCTCCTCAGTTCACGCAGCATAATGGTGAAATCAAATCAAGCTGCACATCTCTTAGAGTAAATGAAATTAGTCATACTACCTAGCACAAAAAGAGCTATTGCTTTAGCTGCTGCACATTTCAGAGAGTGTAGATACCCATCACCTGATTCCTCAGTTCAGTGCTGATTTCTCTGTAACAGAGAGGTACATACTAAAGAATCATTATAGATGTCCTTGTGGTTTTTACAGATAGTTTTCTTCTCCCATTTTTCCTCTATGGCTATCAAATGTAGCTTAAAAGAATACAGTTCTTGGCCCCTACAATAATAGGGGTCATATTTCAGCATTTGATGTTGTGATGTATATTAATGTTGTGTTTCCTCTTATGTTTGCATTGAATTTCTAATTTCTATGTATTAATATTCATGTATGTGTGCAAAACAGATGGATGTGTTTATATTACTTGATGTGAATAACTGGAGAAAGACCCAAAGCTAAAATCCTACTATTTACTTAACTAACTTCAAAATGTAATCTGAGAGTATTTCTGTGAGGTTCTCAACAACAACAAAATTGAGTTAAAAATCTTTAAAATATTAATTCATACACAGAAATTATTATTGTGTCTACTCAGGGGTTTTTTAGTTCTATGTTAGAACACATTATGTCATACATTGCAAGATTCCTTTCTTTTTTTTTGAGCTTTTTTTCCTCTGTCTTTCTTTCCTTAGGGGCCCATTTCTCCATATTATAGTCAGCGTTATGGATTTAGCCCAGACTGTAAAATAGTAGCATTTACAGGAGATAATCCAGGTGAGATGATTAAATGTATATGATGCAATAAATATGGTTATGTATGCACTAAACTTCTAAATCAATCTCATTGATTCTCAGATGCTCCCTATACAATGAAAGAATATCGTGTTTATCAGCATGAATACCTTTTTCCAACAGCCTTCCATCACTGCTGCTTCTGATATATAGACATCTTGGATAAGCTGGGTGTGACAAATTAATTCTCTTTTACCTAGTAATTAGAGGTGACTTCATTTGCCCCTTGATGGCTTTGATTCTGGTTTGTCCACCCCTAAGAAGCTATTCTTGCTATGAACTGCTAACAGTTTAACTTGGAAAATATGCATTTAAAAATTGCTGTTGTATATTTTTAAGCAAAAAAGGTGGAGGTGAATCTCGTAGGCATTCTCTGAGAGCTGTCCTTTTGTCAGACTGATAGATCTCAGTATAAGGGAAAGTGTTAATTTAAGGTCAGTTTTTTGAATCCTGGAGATGGTTTCAGTGTAGAGCAAGACTGTTTCTCAAGACTGTGAAAATTAAATGCTTACCTGTAATCCAGGAGCATCTGAAGCTTTGCATCAAGATGGAGGCTTCATTGTAGTATATTTTACATTCATATTCTGGGAGATGGTTAAACTCTGCATTTCCCAGAAGTCCAATTTTTCTTCTAGAGATTCAAATCCAGCTTAGTCCAAGAAATATGTGAGTAGTATGATGTAAGTGGGAGTGTTTCTCCTTTAAAGTGTGTTGTTAAGTAAGGGTCTGCTGTATTTAAAACCTGAATACATAAAACTTGTGTGTTATGATGTCTCATACAACATCTCATGTGTGTTATGTCTCATACAATGTGATGTAATTGAGTCAAACAAATAACCTTTTATCCAGTATTCTGACTTTTTGCTTTCAGCTTCATTGGCAGGGATGAGACTTCAAGAAGGAGATATTGCAGTAAGTAAAAACATACTTCTGAGAACTGTCCATATCCCCAAACAAATGAAATACATGAAATGTAAAATAGCTGTAGGTTATCAGTTAAATTTATCTGCTAGTGTTGATTTTCTGTTTATCGAATTCACATTTTTTTTTATATCTGTCAATCTGTAAGTTGCCTGAAAGATTTTAAGAAAACTCTTGTGACTATTTTTAACTAATGCTCCAGACATTAGAACCTAAGTCTCCATCTAGTATGTATTTCACTGGCGTGACAACCTAAATCAGAGCTAGCTACAACACGAATCCAATTGACTTAATGTGCAATTTAAAAACAATTAGTGGTAATAACAAATGGTTTTAATTTAATTTCTGTATTGCTTTCCATGCACATTGTGATAACACTTCAATTATTCCCCCCCCTCCCCCCTTCCAGATTAGCCTTGGCACAAGTGACACATTGTTTCTGTGGATCCAAGAACCAACTCCTGCCTTAGAAGGTCACATCCTCTGCAATCCCGTTGATTCCCAAACATATATGGCACTTTTATGGTAATACCATTTTTGGTTTTTTGTACATCTGGGATCAATAACATATTTCTTTCTCTGTGTTGCTGTTTTGGATTCCTTTTGCAAAGTGATAATGAATAGAACGTTCAGCATTCTGTATGGTATATGGCAATCTACTGCTGAAATGTTTGCACCAACTTTACAGCATTCCTATTGTTTAATTTGAGTGACTGAAACTGCAGAGTTGGGGAGGATAAATTCTCATGGCAATAAAAAGCTGAAGTTCTTTTTACATATACGTACAGCCAGTTCACTGTGACTCTAAGGTAATACCTTTAATGTACAGGGATAGTAATCTTCTGAAATATAATAATGTGAAATGTCAGAAGCTTGACCAGGCTGTACAACTTCTGTGCTCTTCTAGTGGTCCAGAGGGGACATAACAGGGCAGATGAAGACTCCTCTTCTCAGAGAGGAGCTGGATCAGTGCTGTTCAGGGATGTATTAGGCCGTGCATGTGGAAAATACTGAGCTCTCAAGAAACCCAGCTGAGAAAATGATCCTGTGGTAGCTTTTGGCTGCTGTGACTCGGGAATTGTTTGGCCCCTCACCAGCCAAGTAGGTTGAAAGGTGGCCTGAAGCTATGTTTTCTCTGAGTGAGTCAGATCTGTTCCTGTGTGTCCTGCCCTGGGTGATCCTGCCCTGGCAGGGGTTTGGACTCCAGAGGTCCCTTCCAACCCCTACCATTCTATGATTCTATGAGTCACTGTATCCAGGATAGAAACAAACAGATTATAGTGTTTAGGCAAATACAAGTAATATGCAGATAAATTCTGTGTCTAAATCCCCTGGATTGCAGGTGCTTGAAACTCAAAACTTCAGCAAAGCTCAAATCTGCCCTTTAGCTGTAATGTTGAGTCTTTCCTGTGCAGTAATAGGATGCTGTAGATGACAGTGGGAACAGTGTTCATGAAGTTGAGTTAAAAGTGTGATGTCAATTGCAAGCTACTGAGTTTCATAGTATAATTTCCCAGTAGTCGTTTGGTTTTTTTTCTTTCAAGTTTTGCATTCAAATTTCTCTTTTACCCAATATTTTTCCCACTTCTACTGTTTAAAAGAGCTCTATAAACTACCTGTTTGTAATAGGAAGGGAGATGCTGAGGCATTTTTCTGAATAGCTGTTACGCTGCCATTCTTTTACTGCAGCTTAACACGTGCAGAAGGCCAAGCCTGCCTTTCAGAACACAAGGTATTTCTGCAGCCATGCAGATATAAAGTGTTCCTGTTCCTCCTGCCTAGCCATTTCTTCTCTGACACTGCCCCTTTTGCATCTATGCCACTTCATTTCTAGAATATTAGAGTTAATATGGGACCTTCAGCACAAAAAGTGCCTGAGCTACCAGGCAGAGTATTTGTACAGAAAACTTGAGTAACTTCAGCTGCTGCTACTGAGCAAGTTCAGTAATTTCCTTGCCTTCTTTCTGGATGTTTGTGTGCTTTTCCAGCTGAGTTGCTCTGATAACTCTCTGCTGGAGAGTATTCAAACTTCTTTCCTCTGGGTCTGAGTCCAGTGATGCAGTGCTTTGCAAGAGTATTATATTCACAGAGGAGGTGACTTTATAAAGTGTGTAAAGACCATAAACACTGAGCAGGTGAGTATTTTACAGCATGGTTTACTGACTCTGGACCACAACTGGGCAGCTGTGATGCTTTCCTTTGCCAGATCCTGGCACAGAGTTTGACCTCATAAGTCTTGTTGGACCCAAGCTGGGTCCATACCTGTACCATGCTCCTGGAACCATAAATGCAAAGTAGAGACACTCTTCTTCTTCCTTGAAGAGTCACCCGGGAGTGAGCCTTTTAGTGCTGCATCTTCTGCACTTCTCTGAGGAGATCTCTTAGCTGTTTAGAGCTAGATGGGGTTTACCATGGCCTGCCAGTCTGGAGCTAAGATGACTCATTGGAGAGATATATACCAACATCTCTGCACTGTGTTCCTCAACACATCCTGTAATATTCATTTTCTCTCTCATCTACTTTTCTCCCACTCTATCTTTTTATAATGAAGCAGTGATTGTATCTTTTAGCCTGCACAGCTTTTTTCAGCTGATACAATAAACACCAATATCAAGAGAAACAGCTAGTAGCTTTAAAAATCTAGAGCCAAATGTTTGGAAGATTTACGTGGTATGTTTGTGTGTTTCAGTTTTAAGAACGGCTCTCTGATGAGAGAGAGGATCAGAGATGACTGTGCTTCAGGCTCCTGGGATGAGTTCTCCAAAGCCTTATCATCCACTGTTGCTGGAAACAATGGAAATCTGGGTATGAGCTTTAGCAGGGCTGGGAGTTCCAGGGTTTGCTTAGACACATACTTGAGTGGGTGTAATACCTACTTTTTACTTGGGTCATGATAAACGCCAAGAATTAAGTTAACTAGCAAGGAAAAGTTCCTAATATGTACTTAGAAATGCTCTGTTGGCAGGCTGTGTCATTATAGTATTTTCCTTCGATATTCACTAAATAAGAAAATTATATTTATGGAGCTCTTTTGGCCATTGAAAGAGTGTTAGCAGCATTTAGCTGTAAAATGTTTAAAACTAGTAATTTCTGAAGGAGGCTTTCATTAAAGTTTGTTTCTTTTTCTGAAGACTCCAACCAAGTGAATTAAGTAGCTCCATATTATTTCTTTCTCAGTCATGACTCTCAAATCTTGTTCATGCATGTGAACAAAGCAGTAATGTCAAGTGATACCCAGATTTCCTGCATTTTCCCCAGTGTATGTTACAGAGTCATTTCATCCCTGTTTTTTCCACACATTATGCTGAGTGAATGAAATGAAATAAAATGATGGCAGTGGAAATATTCTAAAAATATAAATAAACCCATTCATTTGAAGTTTCACATAATTTTCTTTCCTACAATTTAACACTTTACAAGTGTAGTGTGTAGCTTTAAAATAAGTTATTGAAAGGTAAGCATATATGTAATCAGGATTAAAATGTAACCGTTGCAGAGCTGGATTTGAAGTCATCATCATCCTAGATTGGAATTGATGTGAGTAAAATTAATTTAAAACCTGTAGGCAGCAAAGGTTTTAAAAGTAGGTATTTGAGCTATGGGAGACTTCACTCTTTAGGAGAGTGAGTTTCTTTGCACTATGAGATTAGCACTGATATTTCATTTTTAGAAGCTCTGTTATGTTTGTGAAATTAAGTCTCTGTGGGGTATTAAAATGACCAGGAATCTCTTTTCACTAGAAGACAAATCAATGCAGGTGTTCCAGAAAATGGGAAGAAGTTATTCCAAAACCCAAAACTCAGCCACTTTAGATGGCATAAAAAAAATTGGAAGTTACTGATATCAATCATACCAGGACTCTGCCTTAAAGTTTTAAAATTGGTATAATATTAGAGTCACTTGGGTATCTCAGTCCCCTGTAAAATGAGCATTTAGTGAAAGTCATCCTCAATAATGTGTATGCTTGGATAACCTCTGGGTATACACGTAACAATGCCATAATCTCCATAATCTTAAATTGCTGAGGGAAGCAGAGCAATGAAGTAACTGGTTCGACACCCCCCCTTTATCACTTGTTCCCTGCATTCCCAGTTACATCAGAGGATGCCCCTGCAGAGGTTTGGAGATGGGCAGAGGCAGCTTCTTGGGTGAGGTTGGGATAATGAGAGTAACAGGGGTAGCAAACAGGGAAGGAGGAGTGACCAGATTAGAGTCCTGTTGTGTCTGGGAAGTACCTGAGAAGGCTGATAAAAGCAGCAAGTTTACTTAAAGCCCTCATCTGCCAGATTCAAGGTGGCAGCAGAGAGGAAATCTTGGCAGGTCCTGCAGATCTGTAACTCACAGTGTTGTTTACTGACAAGTTTTCAGAGTGTTCAACCATAAAGGTTGTGTGTGTTTAAAGCACAGGACTGTTTCAGGGATTTTTTTGGCTGATAATCATAGTGCAGCTTACTCTTGTTCCAAGGTCTGAACCTTAGAAACAGTCCTTTGTTTCTTAGCTGTTCTGTTCATTTTTTCTATCCTCATTTTCTTTTTTTGTCTCCTTTCTTGAATATCTTTTCTGACCAACCCTTCTTGCCAACACAAAAGGAATCTTTTTCATGCTTTTTGTCTAGCTGTCTACAAAGCATTACTGCATTTCTTCAGATCTCATCAAAACTATTCAGAGACCATCTCTGCTTCGTGACTTAAAATATCTGATGTTCTCCAGTAGGCTCATGAAGTCTAATCCAGTGCCTGAAGTGTTCCAGTATTGCTGTACAATTTTTGCTAACTTACCATTTTTTCTTTTTTGATTCCTTTCACCCTTGTATGTGACCTACTGAAGCTATTTCTAAGATGTGTTGTGTACTGTCTGTGTAACTTGCACGTGTGTGTGTTCTGGTGGATGTGTGCTCTTTTGTAGACTCGTTGTTTATGACGTTGTTTGGATGCCTGGAGCCAGACATGCTTAATATCCACATTTTTGTAAACCGAAAGTAGTTAAATTGGGTAACTAATTTCAGTCCACGCATTTAAGGCTGTGTAGTGACTCAAATGTCTTTCTAAATACATGATGAACATTTATTATCATTTTAGCTGTGTGCTGAAATAAGATTCTGACTTTGGGCTAGGAGCAAACATGACGCTCTTTAATGTTCCTTGATGCAGGTTTCTACTTTGATGTGATGGAAATTACTCCTGAAGCAGTAGGGATTCACAGATTCAACGGAGACAACCAAAAGGTAGTAATAATCTAGTTAAAGTCTCAAAGCTTAAAGAAGTGCTGTCAAGGCTTGAAATCTTTGCAATTATATATATATATATTTTTTTTTTAATTTTTTTTCCTGAGATACTTACTTTCAAGTTTCTTTTATTGATGCAAGTCTCTGGGATGATTTTCATAAGGAAGTATTTGGTCTGTAGCTTGAGAGTATCTACAGTGCAGAGTCTGAACTAGAACTTGTAAGGTTTGGGTTTTTTTAAGACAGATTTCCTTTACTGGAAAATGTGGATTTACTGAAACCAATGCTGTTTTTGAAACAGGATTAACTTTAAGCTTACTGAGAGCTTAGTACACTTACATGACTTAGTCCCCATCGTCTAAGTTTCAGACACACAGATAAGGATGTGTTGAAACTTTGGGCTATAATATTTTGTCTTTTATCTTGCTCTGAATGTGTATGTAAAGTACAGACCTCATTTTGCATGTCTTGGAGTAACCTCCAAGCTACATAGTGATTTGTAAGTAAACACAGGCTCAAGTCCAATTGGAATTAAAATAGATATGTTATGGAAAGGAAAGTTCTTTGTATCTTTTCCTTTTTTTCCCTGTTGAGGAATGAATGTTGTTTAAACATCTGTCTCTCTGGGTGGTACTGAAACTCAAGAAATGTCTCTGATCAATCATGACTCCCAGTCGATTAGACCTCACCTGGGTGAACTGTGATTGATACTATCTTGTGTTTGCAATGTAGCACAAGTCTGTTAAGTGTTTGCTGTTTAAATGGATGCTTAATCACTTCTACCTCTTAAACACTTACTGTAGTGCATGGAAAAATTCTTTTTTTTGGTGAAAGATTCTTTGTACTTGTTCGTAGTTGAGTATTTTCCTACTTCTGTTGCTTCTCTCGTATTCTGGTTGACGAAAGGACAGAAAAACGTTATATATAGAAACTAAATTAATGAAAAGATTACATGGTTTCACTTCTGTGCAGACAGAAGTAGATTTAAACTTTTGTGACCTTGATTAATGCAGCTGAATTTTATCTTCTTGCTTTAATTTTATATTTTTTGAGATATTGATTCTTAAGCAGCCTTTGGTACTGGGAAACGCATAGAGTTTACAACTTGGAGTAGAACCTTTTCCCATAGTGCCTTGATTTTAGGTTTGATGGATTTGCCAACAGTACTGAGTTTATGGGTTGCATTCTCTGTCACGAGTCTTTAGGCTCATCTTGTGTGTATGAGTGAAGAACTGGGCTTAGTTGAAAGCAGACTTCAGGGAGAAGTCAAGGATAATCAACTATAAATCTGCCTTGTGTTTTTAACCAGTCTCCAGCTTGGCATTGTATACTGGCCAAGGTGCTTGTTAACTTAATATATTCCCTCTGTGGTACAGGTTTCAAGCTTTCCGAAGGAGGTGGAAATACGAGCGCTGATTGAAGGGCAGTTCATGGCCAAGAGGATTCATGCTGAAAAGCTGGGTTATAAAGTCAGTAAGTATGATGAAAAGCTGCAGAATTAATGGCACTAGAGATCAAACAGAAAGATAGGAGTCCCGACAGTAACATCAGTATTGTGATTCTTGTCCTGCCTGATGGATACAGAAACTGGTATGAATTCTAAATTAGCCTCTTGGAAAAACTGGTGATGATGTGTTGGGGGCAAGTTTTTGCAGACGGTAAATTTCGAAGGACCAGTGGTTTAACATTTAGATGCCTTCTTTTTTCCAGTGTTCTCGCTGTTTCATTGTTACTGAGCTGCATTGTCAAATTTTAAATAAGAGTTTGGGCTTCAGTAGCTTGTTAAGTGAAAAGAAGATCAGCCTTCTGCCTAAAGCACAAGACTGTAACTGAAAATCTGAAATCTGTGTTCAGTTCCTGGCTCTACAATAAGCTAATCACTTACCTCCTTACCTCAGTTTTCTGTTCATAAAGTAGAAGCCCTTTTCCTGTCTTGTGATTTAGAAAACAAGTGAATTTGCTTCCTGGAATTTATAACGTGAATATTTTTTAGCACATTGTAACAACAAAATCAGGCAGTATTTTACCTATAGAAGTGGGATCAGATCATTACTAGCTGTGCAATTCTACGAAAAAAAATATACAGGCAAGTTGGTAAGATGTTCTATTGGTGTTTTCTGTCAGTGTATCAGCCAGTGGCATCTCAAAAAATACTCAGCTAACTCATATTGAGGGGTTGTAGCCAGTGTTTTATTTTAAAAAAGAATATTATTTGTATTTACATCCTGACTCCTTTACAAGCCAATCGTGACCTCCTCCTTTACAAGCCATTGCTTGACTCCTACCTCCAGGCTTTTGTCCATAATCATGAAGGATAGATGTTTTTATTTTAAAGAGAGAACTCCAAGAGCTGAAAGTTGAGAAAATATAGAGATACTGGAACAAATCACAAAGCTTGGCAACACCACCTCATAAATTTACGCTGTAAAGGTTTTCCTGTTATATATTTTCTTATATACTTGAAACCATATTTATTTGAGGAGGTTATTTATGGAGACAGGCAGAGATTCAAACAGATTGTGTTTAAAATACCTGTTTATCCTTCATTCTTAGATTCTGCTGCACCAAAAACTTGGCTTATGCAGCCTAGAAAGCTCATGGCTGAAGAGAATACTTTTGCACTCTGTAAATGTCAGGGGTTAGACAAACACTACAGTGCGAGAACTGTTTAAGATACCAGACAACTCTTAACACAGAAAGAAATGGGTAGAAATTATCTGTAAATACATTTAGGCTAAGTGGGACAGCCAAAAACCTAAGTGGTTTTAGGATGTGACTTGATAAGCTTTAAGTTTTTTTTAATTAGTTTCTTTTTAATGCTGTAGATGTCCACAGTAAAAAAGGAGATGGGTGCGATCATGTTACGTTCCTGTAGATTCCTTGGAACCTTACATGCTTTTGTTTTGTTGCATCCCAAGGGTCTTTCAGCTATTTGGCAACTAACAGATGAGTTGCTTTAAAAAAAGAACTGCTGTATGTAGTGTGGGCTGTAAGCATCTCCCACTTTTCCTTAGTGGTATTATTTAAATGTCATACTCTGTTATTCGTGCAGCGATGGCAGGCTTGCTTCGCGTGTGTTGTGTGACAGCTCTGACAACAGGGTGTGTTCTCGAGGTGTTTCAGGGCACAGCTGAGCATTGTGGGGATTACTCTGGTATTGCCACACTTTCTCTTGTTGAATAGCTGCTGCTTTTTTCTTTGTTTTTAATGTGATTTAAAAGCTTATTTATCTTTTGGATGAAATACACAGTCGGGACTCTTGTGTTTATTCAATTCCTTTTAGGCCTTGTCTGCACGGGGAATTTACTCTGGGTTTTTTTCCAGGAATCAAGCTGATTTATGTTCAGAAATACAATCACAGCAGTGTAAATCTTGGCTTTTTTGTTGTTGTTGTTTACACCAATGGGAGAATACAGCAATAACTGCTCACAAGATCTGGAAAGTCACATGGTGACACCTATTAAATTGATCCGGAACACAACTGGGAGAGACGTGGTCAGTCACAACAAATGCTTTGCTGTTGTGTCCTGAGGTTTGTGTGGTGCCATCGAGTGCAAACGAGTCAGAAACCTGGCTAAGAATTTCCCTAGCTCTGGCACCAAGGTGCTGGAAAATCATTTTGGCAGTGGTGAACCTGCCTCTCTATTCTTGGGCCAAATGCAGTTTGGATGACTGCGATCTGAAAAGCAGCGCGGTGCGTGGAAGAGAATTTTGTGAAAATAAATGAAAAAAAAAAAATAATCTGTCATACAGAGCTCTTGGTTATGCACTGTGAACATGACAAACATTAGATAATCCCTCAGAATTTACTTTCAGTTAATGAATGTATTATCTTGCTAGGAGCAGTAGTTTGAATCCTCGGTCTGGCTGGCGCTGCAGGGAGAAGTGCAGTGATGCTGAAAGAGGGTTTTATGTGTGAGGTTTTCTTCCCAGTTTGATGCATCCAGTACATTATAGATGTTATATAAATTACAAATAATAGTTTTAAAAAACCCTTTAAAACAGCTCTTTGGGTGTTGTTTGTGCTTCCCTGCAGGCGTGTGCCCGGGTTTCAGTGTGGCTCGTGTGCCAGTAGAGGGCAGGGGATTCTGTCTCTTGATTTTCTTCCTTGAGCTGGGCTCTGTGTGTCAGCTTTGTTCTGAAAATGACACAGAGTCACTAGACAGTCCTTGGGAGAAAAGTTTAAACCTTACATTAATCGTGATTTAAAGGTTTTAAAAGTGTGTGTCACTCTGGTCTAATTGCTCTAATCTTTCTCAATCGGATTTCAGGGGAAATCATTCAGTAACACCCTGTATCCTGTTTTGCTTATGTGCTTAAGGGGTGGATAGAGAGTTGTGATCTAGAAACAAACAAGTGGAGTTTGGTCTGTCCCTGTTGTTTACATCCTCCGATTCAGAGATTCATGCAGATAAGGGGAAGGTTTGCTGTTCTGCTTTTATTTTCCCAAATTTGGTTGTATCATAAACACCTTCTGGTTTGTCACATCCTTTTTCTGCTTGCAGCCATCCCTTTCTGAAAGCCAAACACAACTGGAGTTCAGAGGCTGGTCATACAGACATGCTTGCTGCGTGGTTTGGGGACTCTCTGAAGTCAAAACCATGGTAACTTAATAGAGAAATCACAGTGTCTGCAGCTCAGTGACACAGCAGCTATAAAGCTGTCAGTGGTTCAGAATGATCTGCCGGTATACACTTTAATAATCTCAATGATCACTTCAGGGTTACTTCCATTCCTGACAAAGCAATCCTAAAGTTCATCCTAAAATTGACGCTGACTGCAGAATGTTGCAGTGATCCTTGCTTGGAGCTGGCGAAGCTCTTCTGGTGAATACCCACAAAACTGGTTATTCTTGGGAGCAGAATCTACCCCCTTGCCCGCTGGTGGATGAAATAAATATTGCCATGACATATATTATATATGCTGAAGGAAAACAGCACACGGGTAGGGGTTCTGGTGTTGATCACACTTGTAGTCGACAGATATTTGAATGATGTGCTGGTCTACAGTGTAGAAACCTTCATGTCAACGGTAATCTGAGCGCTAAGTCTATCCATACTGGTTTGGATGTGTGCTAGAATTGTGTTAAATGAGCTTCTGTGGGACTGCAGCAGCAATTAATAAATCCTGCCTTGTAGGTAGGCTGATTTTCTGGGGTGGGGTCTGTGTCAAAATTCTTAGCTTTAGACAGGGCTTTCTGCCTTCATGTTGTGGTGTCTATCAGTGAGTTCAGAGTACTCCAGCTGCCCAATGTGCTGTTTGTGTCACATTTATACCTTGAGGAATCTGATTCTGCCACCTAACTGTCATCAGCAGGGGGAGATGGATAGAAGGTGCCATGTTTTACAAGCACAAGCTTTATCCATAAAATCCTGTGTCTCTGTTTATGATGTAATTTATAGTTTCTTATGTACATAAATCCATCACTTGCAAATAATGTTGGTGCCCTGAGTTCTACTGACTGTACTTGGTGCTGAAGAACTGGCTGGGGTGACACAGACATTGCCTCTGGCTTTGCATTGGTGTAAGAATGAGACAATTTTTTTCCATCAGTGCAACACGTTACCGGTGTTTCAGATGTGTGAGAGTACATCTTTGTGATTGGCCATATGGTGGGATGCATTCTTAAACAAAACAGCAGTCCTGCAGTGCTGGGGGAAAAAAGGGAAATGTCAGAGCATGCTGGGCCTGACTTCTCAGTGGTTAGTGGGGGAACTTGCATTTTCTGGAGAACTCAGCCTAAGATTACCAGAGGGCAAACTCCCAAGGTGCCAAATTTCCTTTTTCTTCAGGTGGTATTTTCTTCTGATGCTCTTTTCAGCAGGTTGAAGGTAGTAATAACGTGTGGCTCTTTGTCTGCAGGGAAGGCAGGCTGACAGAGGGAGGGGAGCTGAGAAAACGTCAATGGGTGTAACACGGAGCCGTTGTGTTTCATCGCTCACGTCGTTACGTGGAGGCACAGAAACCCAGAGGCGAGGCGTGGGGTGGTCACCTCACTGCAAAGTGCTGGTCCCTTGGAGGATGAAGTGGCTCTCCAGTGTAACACATCTAGATGCCTCTGGTCCTCGGGACACTCTGGGGCTGGCTTTGTGTCAGACTGCAAGGCAGGTTTTTCTGCTGGTGGTTGTCTTTGACTGAGTGACTTCTGTGGTTGCAGTCTCCAAAACTCTGAGGAAGGACCAGGAACGCTGGGATACTCGTTCTGTCAGCCACCTTTGCCTTCACCACTAAGTGTATTTCTGCTCCAGTTATAGCAGTGTTTTGGCTGAAATGAGGAACGCTGCGAGCGAGGCCATTTTGTAGCTGCATACAGATGAAATTGATGTTTATGCCCTGCGGGATTTAAATTTCTTGGAGAAATCAATACCAAGATGTTGTGTTGGCTTCGTGCTCGTCTCTTGCTGTTTGCTGCTGAGAGTGCTGTTGGTGGTTCAGCACTGTGAGGGTGATGGCTTTGTTAGGGGCCTTTTGCTTCGGCAAGGGAGTGAAAACAGTCTGAAAATAATTAGAGGATAGTGCCCTAGATGGGAGATTGAAGACCTCTGTTAAAAAATAATAGTGAATAGTGGTAATGGTCAGATTAGAATTGACATGAACAGTGATGGGGCAGAGCCTCCCGCGTGGTACCCTAAGTACCATAAATACACCCTGCCGTTAGAACTTAAGCCTGTGTTTTTGAGGGAGGAGTGTTGGCTCAAGAAGGGCTTTCAAATTCATCAAAGGCAGGATCTTCCTTCCCAGATAAGCCAGTGATTCTGCTGCAGAGGATATTTGTATTTTCTGATGAAACTTCTGGCTGATAAGAGTGCCAGTGTGAGAAGGGTGATACCTTGCCAAGATCTTGTCTGTTCTTACTCTCTCTTATTTTCCACTGAGCATCAGACTTTCATCACGTAGCAGAGCCTTCTAGGCGTGGTCAGGCAAGGCTTGGTTTTCAGTCAGTGATCTGGTGTGAAAGGTTGGTTAGCTCACTACCAATTCCCTGACTAAGGATTTTACAAGAAAGGGCTTTTTATTAGTACGTGGCTCAGGAGTGTACAGTATTAGTTTAACAAAGTTTTAAAAGGCTAAGATAAAATGTCTGTGAAGGAAATGACCTCATGTGCTATAAGGAAGCTGCTTACGTGCTCTAGAATTTTTCATGCGGTGGCTATTGTCTTGCTTTTATTTTGTTTTATTGTTGTTATACATATACAGGAAGCACAATGAAGACAGAAAATCTGAAGAGTTAATAAAAAGATTGGAAGGGGTACTATCTGTCTTTCTTTCCTGACACAATGATGAAATGTTGTCATTGTTTGAACAATGCCTTTTAATGTTTGGTCAGCAAAAGACCAAGTATGTAAATGGTTCAATTCCTGTGCCCTGATGTGAGGAGAGATTGTTTATGACTGTTTTGGTGGATGTACTGTTCAAACAGTGTTCAGAAAAATAGTCAAGCTGTCACTTGGCTGGTTTTGTTAGAGCTTTGTGGATCTCTAGAAGCTGGGGACTTGGAGATCAGTTGAGTTATCTAATAAATCTCCTTTTATCACTTGTTTTTTGGGACTAATCTACAGTTTTAAATCCAATTAGATTAGCAAGGGAATGACATGATTGCAGTCTGTAAGTATCTTCTTGGGGAAAGGAAACTTGATAGTATAGGACTCTCGAGCCTTACAGGCAGAAACATTATGGTTCAATAACTGGAAGTTGAAAGTAGGCAAACCTCAAATGACAAGCAACGTGCAGATTTTTAACAGAAACTGAAATCAAACAGTGCAGCAATTGACAGTGGTGTAGTGAATTCTTTAGCCCTGGCAGTTTTATCAACCAGATTCTAAAAAAGAGGCGCTCTGGTCCAAAGCCATCGGTTATGTTCCAGAAGGGCGAGTTCGAAGGATCGGAGTGGTCCATTCTGTCTCAGACACATGGGAATCTGTAAGAGATGCTATTGCTGGGAAGCTCGTCTGATTCACAGCTATACATACATTGTTTTCTATTAATCATTTGTACCCACAGTAGCTGCTGGGATCACTGTAAATGATGCTCTGTTTTGATGATTGTTCTGCTTTTAATGCTACATTTACCTTTGCTGACACTGAGCGAAATGTTTCGTATCGATTCTTTTAAAATCTTTCTTCCTCTGTCTTTCTGTATTTTCATTTGGGTTGCTCAAATGTGACAGGCCTGTTAGTGAACTCTAAGCAGCTCTCCCAAGATTCCCTAGTCCCTCCAGCTGTCTTCCCTTTTTTTTTTCTGGTTTAAGGTTATTCAGCTTCTCTTACACATTTCACGTTATGCATCAGTTCAGAGCACCGAGCGTCTCAACGCTTTCAGCTGCATCAACCCACACTTGAGGTTTTTCAGTGTCAACAGGAGTTCTACTGGATAAGTCACTCACTCCTTCTCTGCCTTCTCTGTTTTCCTGCACATACAGGGATTTTTAGCTGTGACTTTGTTGCATGAGGTTAAGCAAGGCAGTTTTGCCTTTCTTTAAAAGAGATTATTACTGTTTAAAACAATTTTACATATGTAAAGCCTTGGTTCCATCCAGAGTGTGATTTCCAGAGGACAGCTACTCGCTGCTTATTCAGATTATCTCGAGAAAAAAATAACCAACCTTCCCCCACATTTCTTGTTTAAGTAAAAAAACAAGTAAAACTTCACACGTCTCTTGACAAGGGGAATTTTGCATTCTGCTTGGTTAACTTCATTTGTCTTCAGACATGAAACAATTAATTTGGGCAGCTTTGATTTTCTTATTTCTGGCCTGTGTTTTTTAAGATCACACAGGAAGGGTGTTCTTTTTTACCATCTTTAAACTATACTGTTATTTAGCCTGTATGTGGTGTGTCTAATTTATGCCCTAGCAAAGGTGTGCATGGTGCATGTAAAATGACAGGTCTCAGCCCCAAGGCTTTCACAGTGTCAGTTTAATCCAAGTGTAAAGGGTGGCAAAGGGTGGGAAGTTCCTGAAGAATAAGCTTCAAGTGCAGCATGTACTTCTAAAGTTCTCTCTCTGATGTAAGAACAGAAATTTTTTTAGCTTTGCACTTGGAGGCTGGAATTTGGGATCAGTGACAGGACTGACCCAAAGAAGACAAATCGGGTGTGTGGAAGAGTGAGATTAGAACATCCATAGAATTAAGTCCCTTAATGGTATGGTAGGTGACGTGAAATTCTTGATCCCAGCTTCTGGACAGTGATATCATTTTTCTCTTTGATGTTCAAAAGGCTGGACTTGACAGTCTCTTACAGTGGCCTTCAGCTCATCAGTGCTGTACTTTTGCTAGTTGGAAAAATCTTAAGAATGGAAGAAGGAACACAAAGAAAAAGTTTGCTTGACTCTGAAATTGTCTTTTTTCCAACTGCACTTAGAGTGATTGTACAGCATCAGGCAGACTTAAAGTAAAACTAAACTCCAGAGTACCTGCTGAGCATTGTACATCAATTACGACTCAAGTAGAGAGTGAGTTTAAAAACAGCCACTTCTTTACCACTTCTTAGGTTATAAAGTATTTGTTTTCCATTTGACAATATTTGAAGCTTAATAAGAAATCTCAAGAAAGCTGGCAATTTGAAATTAGAAGTATGTATGTACATATAAGCAAAGGATGAGTTTGTGATGGTTTTATTTTGGACAATGTCTCAAAGTGAAATAGTTCTTTCAAGGATCCCTCTGCTGCAGATAACTGTGTTAGAGAATCTTTATCTGGAATGTTACTGAAATGTGGCTTAACTCTTCATGTTTCACCTCTGGGTGTGCCTCTCTCGGTCAGTTCCTCTGAAATGCATCATTATTAGATGTTTTCAGAAGTTCTGGTGGATGAAAGTTCAGTTAGCCCCTGTTTGTAGAAATCAGCTAGCATCTCTAAAAGGTAAATCTGTGTGCTTTTGTATTTCTGCTTTCTATTTCTTTCACTAAGTGAAAGAAATGGGTGCATAGGAACTTGAATGAGCTGGATGCTCTATGGGGAAAACTCCACTAGAAGATGTTTGGTGTGTGCAAACAACTAGTGCTGAGTTCTTTCTTTTTACAAAGGAACAATATTAGCAAAGGTAACAACACTGAAGTTGAACCAGGGGAGGTTCAGGTTGGATATTGGAAAGCATTTCTTTACAGAAATGGTTGTCAGGCATTGGAACAGGCTGCCCAGGGAGGTGGTGGAGTCACCATCCCTGGAAGTGTGTAAGAGCTGGGTAGATGTTGTGCTTAGGGACATGGTTTAGTGGTTTTGATAGGGCTGGGAGTAAGGTTGGACCTTATGATCTTGAAGGTCTCTTCCAGCCGAACCTGTTCTGTGATTCTAATACTAAACAGTGTGTATTTCTTACAGAAGTAGTACCAAATACTAGTATTATTTTGGGTAGCAAATGAACTGACTTGGAAATACATTTGATTTCCTTAGCCTAGAGTTGGTAGCCAGAGTTTCAAGTGTGCTGTCCTATCTAGTCAATGTACTCCATCACTGAGAGCAGCTTTCTTCAGGGTGTTCTCCTGTCTTGTATTCAATGGGTTAAGATCACTTTTGATACATTTCAGATCTGGGCTTTGGGTCCTAGAGCTATCCATGTGCTGAAGGAAGGGTTCTGGTGGCTCTGTTCCAGCACATCCTTAGTTGTCTCCTCTGTGTTTCCAGGACTGGGTCACTCGGATCCTTCCCTCTCCATTGCTGGTATCTGTTACTGAATGGGTAAATGTCAATATTTATCTGCACATAGCAATTTCCACCTATGCATCTCAAGAAGTAATTGTGGAAAGCTGGAGTGCACTCAGCATTTTTAGAGATCAGCAAAGTATTTCAGTCCTCTCAGTGGCCAACTTAAAACGAACAAGACAGCAGAAAACAGTGTCATATGTTAGCTTCTGTAGCAGCAGCCCTGTGAGTAGCACTGGAATGAAAGTGGTCAGAGGGATTTTGAAGGGTGTTTTTAAAATCACTCCCTTTCTTCACTCAGGATGCTCTTGATCTTTTTCCTCTGTGTTAATTCTGGTCCAAAATGAGCTTTTTGTTATCTTGTAGTACTAATTATAATGGTAATACAAATGTGCAAGTGGAGAACTGCTTGAGTAATCTCTTCAAATTAAGTGCACTTCTAGCTAAATGACTTAAGTTTACCTTTCAAGCGAGCACTTGTGCTGCAAAGAAAGGGGGACAAAGCTTTGTATTTCATGCCTAATTTTGTCTGCAAACATAAAAGCCTGGTACCCACTGAAATGCAGGTGAACATCTGAAGCCATTGTTTTTGACACATTAGAATAAAGAATTGCTGGCATACCTACTTTGAAAGCTGGGATTGTGTTTTTAAGGAGATTGCAAGAACTCGGATCCTCGTGGCTCCTTGTTTATTTTTGCGGTTTAAATTTCCTTTTATTCATTACTTAAAGGTATTAACTTCTTTCAACTGCAGTAGCTGCTGTGAGCTGTGATCCAGGTCAGTGCAGATTTTAGACCTCAGGCTGTTACAGGCATAACCACTGCAAGGGCATTCCTGGTGATTTCAGGGTTGCCATGTGCACAAATAAGGGTTAATCGTGAGAGCCAGGAGAGTGCAGGACTAGAACCCTAATTTCCAACCCTTGTTATATGCTTCAGAACGAGCTAGATAGCTCCTTAGAGGCCTGACCATCTAACTGCTTTTGACTTTAAACCAGGGACTAAACTGATAAGAGTGAGCAGTTCCAGTTTAGAGAGGCCTCGGTTTGACTCGTGTCTGCCTCCTCCGTACATCCTTTCTGTCTGGCCTGGTGACATGGCCAACACCCCAGAATCAGCTGCACATTCCAGGAGCCTACAAAAGCAAGACTATGTTCAGGGCAGAGGTAGGAAGTGTTGCATCCTGTTGGTTAAAACAAGAATGTTTTAGATACGTAAGTATTTATACACGCTCAGAGCCACACTATACATGTCTACTAATGCATATGTCATGCAAATAACTTTATTATGTAGAGGATGGAGATCTGCAGAAACCTTTTGGTTGCTACAACAGACGTATTTCTGAAATGAATTACTTCCTCTGAGCAGTCACTCCTGTGCAAGTGACTGCTACAAGTGGAGATGCAGAAAATACCTTGTAAAACTGTTGTGGCTTGGGTAACTCCCGTGCATCTGACGTGTAGGAGCAATACCACAAATGCATGGGAGAAGTGATCTAATGGATGGTGTATACCTAAGAGCTCCACATAAAAGGCTCAAAGAGCAATTATCCAAGTCGAATGCAGTGTTTTAAAAAACAGCTTCATCCATTTTCCTGCCATTTTTTGTGCTTTTCCTCTAAATAACTCTAATGTATATTAATTAATTGCTTGAAATAATACCAATAAATCTAACAAGGTTTGTCTAAAGCTTGACTGCACAGAGGAAACTTTGTGTTTGTTTCAGTGGTGTGAGAAAAAAATCATTTACTGAGAAAAAGAAAGCTAATATTAATTTAGATGGAACTTAATGAAATCTTTAATGGCTTTTTAAGATTGTTTTATTTTCCTTAGATTTTAATTTGAATTAAATCATTACTATTGTTAAATTAGTTAAACACTAAATTAAGAAATGCAAATGAAGTGAGCCCAAAATCCAATGTGGTTATTGTTTTTATTGATATATGTAGACTAGTGGTGTGGAGCAAATTCCAATTATATCTGATCTGTTATTTGCAGTACAAGTTCCTGACTCTTCATTAAGTGTAATACATTAGATTAAATGCTTTGCTCGATAAGAGCTTGGAAAATACCAGTATTACAATAAACCTCTTGCTGCTTTTGCCTCTTTGTTTGTGCTGTTAGCACTGTGCATAATGCTTCCAGCCTTTCTACTTTAAAGTCTTACAATCCTACCCAGCTATGATGATCAGAGAAAGATAAATGTAAACTTTAGGTAGTGTACTCACAGGAGGCCCAGGAGCGAGAGAGAGAGTTGCTAAAGGCAACTCCATTACATACATGAGTTCACCTGAATAAATGTTCAGTGGCTTCTGCTATGCTAACTTTAAATACGAACAGCTAGTCAGGAAAATGCTACTTTTGCATTATACATCTCCCCATGTGATTAAAACATCCCAGATAAAACGTGTCTTCAAATGTCAGAACTAGATTATTCCAAGTTGTTCTTTATCCTTTGGTTTCTGTTTTTATAAAAGGCTATATCCTAAACTGACTGAAATCAGCAGAAATCTGGGTAGGAAAGAGGAAAGTGTATGTGCCATTTTGAGCTTGTCTGCTGTGTGCACAGCCACGGTACTCGTCTGCATAAAAGCTCCTTTTTAATTTTTAAGCTATTGTTTTCATTGGAAGTCATTCAGGAAGCCAAAATGAAGCAACCCGGCTGCCAGAGCTGCCCATAGCTATCCTGTGACAGTCCCAGGTGGAGAGGGGACACTGTAACCAAGGGTACAGCTTGCTATCCTGTGACAGTCCCATGTGGAGAGGGGACACCGTAACCAAGGGTACACCTTGCTATCCTGTGGCAATCCCAGGTGGAGAGGGGACACTGTAACCAAGGGTACACCTTGCTGCTTACTGGCCCAGTGCAGCTCTGAGCAAGCCAGGCACATGTGATGGTACCACATTCCTGAGCTGTGGCTGGTTTGTATCTGTGCTGCTGCATCTGTCCTGGTGCTGTGTAGCTCTGGATAAGATGGTAGGGTTTCTCTGGTGTCCTCCGCAGCTCTTGTTTGAGATGCTAGAGGAATTGTGTTGTTATATAATGTGGAAGAACTTGCCTGTCCCATTGAGCCCCCATGCAGAAATGCTTTTAGCTTGTCAGTACAGTAGTATGAAATACTTTCAGCTCAGC
This sequence comes from Actenoides lindsayi, assembly GCA_025331215.1. Taxonomy (NCBI): domain Eukaryota; kingdom Metazoa; phylum Chordata; class Aves; order Coraciiformes; family Alcedinidae; genus Actenoides; species Actenoides lindsayi. Next base: position 117,552 of record WTSP01024879.1, on the reverse strand, counting down.
ATTCTCCTTGCTTCAGTTTATTCTAATGATGTCAAGTCATTTGCCCAGCACAAGTGGATGAGCTGCCTCTGCTCTGGCTGCACTGCATTTGCAGCAGAGTGTAGAGAGAAAGCACGAGACCTTATCACTATTTTACAACCTTCTGGAAGGCACCATTGGGCTTCAGAGAGGAATCCATGCACGTGGGATGCTGCCAGAGCAGTGGTGACAGCTGATGTTCACAGCAGTTGCTCTGGTTTCACTGTATGTTTGTACTTTCTCTTTTCACCCAGTGTATGAGGTAGGCAGCGGTCGTAGCTTCGTACTCACCCATGTGTGTCAAACTGATTTGGCTTCCATCGATGATTAACCTTTCCCTGGCAGGATACCTGCTGGAGTTGATGTGATGGAGGCTTGTGAGGCAGTTACTGCTCTGGTTTACCCTAACGCGGTGGGCTTAGTTAGTGTAGCTGAAGTGCTAGCTGGGTTGGGGAGGTAACCCCAGCACTGGAATCCCAAGTCGTTTGGGATGCCTGTGTCTACAGGAGGAGCATGTGGCAGAGTTAGGACAAGACATTGGGCACTGAGTGTGGGTGTCAGCCTTCTCACCCTGTGCCCGGAGAAACTTCTGCTCGTTGTACTCCAACTATTGGAAACTTGTCCTTTTCCTCTGTACTGTCCTCTTTCAGTTTCTCTGCATCCTCAGTTTAACCTGCGTCCATTGTCATTCAAAATGGTTCTGTCAAGGCCCTAAAAGAGACTGCAATGTTTTGTTACTGGAATGAATAAAAAAACCCCATCTTTTCTGCATCATGATGAGGACCGCATGGTACTTGCCATGCTGCTTTGTTTCACGCATTTGACTGCTCAGTAACCTCTACCATACAGTTAGCAAAATGCTTCCCTTTCCTGATGCTTTCCTCCCATGTCCATCATTGCACAAGTCCTTGGATTGTGGCTGCAGAACGTCCCTCTGAAATACTTTTGTGTTGTCAATGTAGTCTCTTCATTTTATTCCATTCCCATGGTCATCAGAATCCCTGTTCTGTGCCTGGACTAAGAGTGAGACCAGAAACCTCCCATATGTTGTGCTGTGTTAGTTGGTGAGGGTGAAACCCGCTATTGAGTATCTCCTTGCAGTGGTGGCATTTAGATGAGGGCTTTCTGGGTAGCGAACAGAGATCTTTACCTTGCAGGAGATGTGTTGTGGCTTCGAGGCTGACACTGCTTGGGCTTCTCTTCTGGAAGAGTTTTGAAAATGCTCTGATGTAGATGTTTTCAGGTGCTTCTTCCAAACATACAGGTCTTTTTGTCACTCTGTGATCAGAGGATAACTAGACTTCCAGAATGATCCTCTGGCCATCTAGCACCGTGTTGTGACAGCACCATTTGTTCTTGCTTAACTGAATTGAAGGGTGTAGTTCTGCAGCAGTCTGCAAAGAATGAGGATCCCTGCATCCAGGAAGAGCAAACAGTGGGTTGTTTGCAATGAATACAGAAGTTAAATGGGAATGAATCATGGAGAAGTTCTGGAAAGGTGTGCTGGTATTGAACTTTAAGGTTTGACCATGCTGCACAATAGGAGCTTGTATTGCTTCCTCCTGCAAAACAGGCTGGTGCCAAGTGGCTAAAGTGGTTTACAGGTTATGATCCAGCCCAGACAATCAAGCCTAGTATCAATGAAAGTTCAGGTATTGTGAAGAGTGAGGATGGGTAGTGCTGGGTTAGAATATAAATCTTAATCAGGATTAAACTGCAGCAAATGCATACCTATGGAGCAGAATGTGTTGTATGAATAGGAAACAAGCTCGATAAGCACTTCTTCAGCTGTAGTGCAGTGTTTCCTCCTCTTCCTTCTAGCCAAATCCATTTTGTGCTTCCACACATTAACCTCTTCCTGACCTAGTGCCACTCATGCATGCAAAACCCGGTTGCTTCTAGGTTGCAAGCGTAGCAGTTGTCTAACATGTTAGTCTTGACAAGGATTCAAAGGAAATACACAAGTTTATGAGTGTTATTAATAAATAATCCAGGGGAAGTTATTTTGGAATGCTTGTTTTAGCAAAAAGGCTGCTTAAAGCTTCTCAGACTGCTGTCTACATTGCATAGGTGTCCTGCTATTCTGATCTTAGTGGCAGAAATTATTTTCCTTTGAGACACACAGTTCATATCCATAAGTATCCAATGGCTTTACATAAATACAAATACATGCACTTCCTAGACTTGTCAGTTAGTGACACCTCCTCCTTCACACTTATTTGTGTAAGTCTTCTACATTCTTAAAAAATAAAAGTTTCCTGTGTTCTTTCACTTGGCATTACCAGTTCAGCCAGTCCTGAAATGCTTCTGTCTTCTTGAAAGTTCAGAGAATTTAGAAGGCAAAGAAAAACCAAGGGAGAACACTCTGTAGTATTGTCTGTGGAAAATGCAATTGCTGCTTTAGTTGCAGAACTGCACGGACAGCAGCAGTAAAATCTTCTCTCTACCCTTCAATCTCAGCTCTGACTTAAGAAAGCACCTCTAGAAGAAAATGTATGTATTTTTATATAAATGGGCTTTATCTCCAGTCCAGCCAATATTTTTTGGGTGTGGATTTAAATAGAGACATTGTCATCTCATTGACTTGTTGATGCTAGTGATGCTCCTTGTGTTTAAGCATGCTCTGATGCAGTTTCCTAAGTTCCTAGCTCTATTTTTTCACCTTCTTTTGAGAGCCAGCAAGAAAACTGAGTCATGTCATTTGTGACCTAGTGTGTGCTTAGCAGTTCCTGGCAGAAATCCCTTAAGCAGGGACATGTGGCTCGGGCCCTGTTTCTCAGAACAGAGAACTATTAGTGGACAGAGCTCCAGTGTGTTAATCACTGTGAGTATAAACACTGAGAAAGGTCTTATGATATAATGAGAAAAGGCCAAAGAGGTGAGCTGTGCATCACACTACTTCATCCAATGTACACCTAATCCCGTGTTACACATTCAGCTCTATCTCCAGGCTTATCCTCTGATGTGATGATGAGAAGCTCATGCTTGTGACTAGAATAAATGATGTAAGTTGCATGTTAAACAGAGGAATGGTCTGTCGGGAGCCTCATCAGATTCAACATGGAAAAATGTCAAGTCTTGCACCTGGGGCACATAAACTCCCTGCATTGATGAGAATCTGGGGGGGGAAGCTCTGCTGAAAAGGACATGGGGGGTCTAGCTGAAAAGGAGCCAGCAGTGTGTCCTTGCAGCAGGGAAGGCTGACAGCATACGGGCTGTACCGGCTGTCGAGGGAGGTGAGTTACAGTTCTTTATTCAGCAGTTCTGTAGATCACATCTGGAGTATTCCGCTCCGTTTGAGGCCCCTTCATGTAAGAAATACATTGATAAATGGTACCAAGTGCAGTGGAGGGCCACCAAGATGCTTGGGGGCTGGAGGACCTGCCCTGAGCAGAGGGGCTGGGCGAGCTAGGCTTCTTCAGCCTGGAGAAGAGGAGGCTTCAGGGGGACCCAATATTGGACCTGCTGAGGTGCTCTTTGTTGAGGTGCACAGCAGAGAGATGTGAGACAATGGCCATAAAGCAATGGATGAGAGTTTCTAATGGGATAAGCAAAAGAAAAACTTCACAGGGAGGTGTATAAGTATAAAACATTTCATTAGTGGGCTCTTTGTAACTGGTCTGGAAAACTTGTCTCAGAAATGTAACCAGACAAGGCTAATTTTATGTTGTTGTCCTTGTGAATAAAGTTGGTATATTGACCTAGTTCTGTCACTGCAGCCGGAAGCCAATTGGATCCCTCAGCTGCCACCCCATCTCATTTAGCCTCGTTTGGACAGATAGAGCTAATTACAGTAGGTACTCTATCCAAATTTTTACAGATTAATTTACAGCATGATGAACAGAGTTAGTGATGGAGATGCAACCAAGAAAGTGAGGGATGCTCTGACCTTGTCACTCAGATGGATGTGGAGATGTACTGCTCTTTTCCCAGATGGCTCTTGAGTTCTACAGAAAGCCAGTGACATGTTTAATTATTTCTGACAAATAGAGAGTGCTTTCTCTTTTAGCTGTATTGTGTTATGCCCTTCATGACAGTGGAAAAAGGCAAAGCAGCATCTTGACCAGCCACCCATTGAGTAGAGTGTTATGGACCGAAAGTCTCAGGGTTGCACTACAGGCTTTCAACTCCCATTGACTTGGTGCTCTCAGGATTAGAAATGCCTGATGCAAGAAAGTGCTTAGGTACCTGTGAGGTCAGTGAAACTTAGATGCATGCTGAAATAATGTTCTGCAAAGAGATGTTTTCTCATCAATCAAGAGGTAGTTTACATGCTGTATGACATTTGATAACTCTTGTTAAACAGAGAAGATTAATTTTAAAATTGCATTAGGACGTGGAAAAAAAAGGTCAAGATTGGAGATTGCAACAGAATTAATGATAAATATAATTAAGGTTGTAAGAACTTTTGTCTTCTCGTAACTTTTAAAACAAACACATTGAGGGGGGAAATGGCTACACTTGGAAATTTAGAGCTGGTACAATCTGTTTGCAAGATTTGAAGCTGCCTTATTTGATGTCTTGATGGTGAATTTTTTAAACACTCAGTGTTTAAAAATTGCCATGTGTTTTGTGATAGGGAAAGGAAAAATGTGCAAGGTGTGTCTTCCCCACTGAGAATTTCTTTGCACCACCTCTGGTTTGACTTGATTTGCAGGCTTTCATTCAAAAGTGACAGAGAATCTTTCAAGAATGCTTAAGGCTGAAATACTTTTGCTGCTGTTGGTCAAGGTAAGAATGGCTTTCCTGAGTCAGGCTGAAGGGCCAGCTAGGCCAGAGTCTTCCTCTGACAGTGGCCAGCCAGTCTCTAATACAGAAGCAAGGCTTGAACAGCTATTATATCCACCCATCTCCCACCAGACTACAGTTTAGCAACTTCCTGTGCCTGATTTTTTTTTTTTTTTTTAATTTTTTTTGTATTTAACAGTTGTTGATGGACTTTTTCCCATGAACTTCTCTAATCACTTTTAAAAAGCAGGTAGGTTTTTGGCACCCATGGTATCCTGTAGCACTGAGTACTTCAGCTGAGCTGTGCATTGTGTGAGAAGTCCCCATTTTTTGTTTGTGTTGAGCATTTCACCTGATGATTTCCTTTGCTCCGTGGTAGGTTTTGTACTATGAGAAACAGTGAATAGCCACTCTATATTTTTCATTTCTGTGACTGCCTGTGCTCTGCTGGCCTCCCCCTGGTATACCCTTAGCCACTTCTTTTCTTGGAACTGTGATCAAGAACTACTCATGTCTCATTGGAAGCTGTCCCATGCTTTTGATCAGCCCTGTTGTGCCTCTCTATATTGTTTCCATTTTTATTACATTCTTTTGGAGATGCAGGACTGGCACTGTGCTGAGTATTCAAACAGAGACCAACTTTTGATTTAAAAGGTGACATAAGGTTTCAGGTTTTATTGCTTTTTATTAAAAATTTAGTGTACTTGCTTTTTCAATTTTTGAGTATTAATCTGATATTTCCATGAAATGATTTAAATTTACCATGTTTTACTCAAGGGTAATACTTCAGAGCCTGTTGGATGTGCATTAGGTCTGTCCTTTCCATGTACGTGGCTTTGTACTAATCAACATTAAATTTCCTCTGGTGTTTTGTTTCTTATCCCATCTCTATCATGAGAAAATTCTGTAACTCCTTGGGGTTGGCTTTGTTGTCTCATTCTCTGCCCTTTTCCACATTACTTGTGATCACTTTTCACTAGTGACTGAAAACCAGTCACTTACTCCTGCTGTTTGTTTCATGTCTTTTTAAAAAATGATCTTTCATTTAAAAATCAACTTTAATTCTTGCCTTCTTTCCACAAGAAACTTGGGCAGGACTTTGTCAAAAAGACTTGGAAATTCATGTTTATGCTTGTGTAAAGCAATCAAGTCAGACACTCCTTTTCAGATCTGTCTGGCAAGACTTTCCCTTAGAAAAGTCACTCCATTAAATCACGTTTGTCAAAGTATCCAATGATTCTATTTTTGCAGTGTTTCCTGACAAGTAGCTGAGTATGGATTTCGGTTATTGAAAGCTCCCCATGTCTGACTGGCAGCCCATTTTGATAACTGGCATCACATTTGTCACCAACACGCCTCTGGTACTAAGGCAGTTTTAAGCAAGAGGTTGTATTTTCCACAGGTAATGTTGTAAGAATTTGGCCCTTCATTTCTAAGCAGCTTTTGCATGGTTAACATTTGATTTGTTCTACAACACCCTTTCTTGACAGCTTGGCCTGGGACAGGCCCTTCAACACATCCCCAATGAAGACTTGCTTCATACATTGTCCTTGAACAGTCTCAGTGTTAGTTAAGACTACACTAGGCCTTTAGCTGCTGCCTTTAATTTCTGTTTAGTGTGCTTTCTCCTTTTTATATTATTCCACTTCGCTGACATGTTGTATTTCAACTTTGGATTGATTATTTGATTGATTGGCTTTTCATAGGCTGATTTATCTTAATGGAATCATAGAACAGTTTTGGGTTGGAAGTAACCTCCAAATATCTAGTCCAGCCCTCACCCCTGTGCTGAGCAGGGACATCTTCAACACCAGCAGGTTGCTCCGAGCCCTGTCCAGCCTGACCTTGAATGTTTCCAGGGATGGAGCATCTGCCACCTCCCTGGGCAACTTGTTCCAATGTTTTACCACCCTCACAGTAAAAAATTTCTTCCTTATATCTTGTCCAAATCTACCCTCTTTTAGTTTAAAACCATCACCCCTTGTCCTGCTGCAGCAGGGCCTGCTAAATATTCTGTCCCTTGTCTTTCTTATAAGTCCTCTTTAAGTATTGAAAGGCTACAGTGAGGTCTCCCTGGAGCCTTCTCTTCTCCAGGCTGAACAACCTCAACTCATGACTTCATAGTACCTGTTACAGTGGTTCTTCAGTAGTAACTTCCTGAACCCATGTGTTTTCTGCCTAAAACAGGGCAGCAATTGCTGGTTTGTTTGGTTTTTTTTCTAGGCTTCTCAAGAAGTTGTGGCATAAAGCATATGTGAGTGTGATGTTTACCCTGACTCATATAGGGATAGACGTAGTATCTCGTTGTTACTGTGTTGTCTGTCCAGGCAGTCTCTCTCCATCTCTTTGTGTTTGTTTTGTGTCACTGTTGTCATTCTGGGCAAGTGATCTGTTGTACGGTCTCAGAATTGATGTGGTATTCAAACCATATGGATTACGTTATGAGTTGGTACAAATTAACTTGTTTGTCTGCTCTGACTTCAGGTTTTCATTAATACATAGCAACACTCACTGCTGTGGTTTTCCTGTATCTTGCAATATAATTTGTTCTTTTATTTTACAGCATGTAATGACTGTCTGCCTTTCACCAGTGTGCTGCTTCTGTCAATATCCTCATTGAAAACTAGGTATTTTAAGGTTTTCTATCTTATGTTTTAGATTTCTAGTAACAGGACAGCAGCACTTCCATGCTCGGCTCAGTAGCTTATTTTTTGTGCTATGATGAAAACGGAATCATTTCTTTTCTATGGTTCCTTGTTCAGATTTATTAATGTGTGCCCTATCTTTTATTTATAGGTACAAAGTTTTAATGATTTCAGCCCTGCAAAATGTGTCACGTCCATTTCTTCCAGCTTTACTGGGCTTCTTAGTTTAAAGGTTCTCCTGTAACGTTACTAATTGTAAATGCCAGTAGCCTGGTACCAACTTGATTTAGATGAAAACCATCTTTCCTGTATAAGCAGCCTTCCTTCCAAAACCTTCTGCAGTTCCTACTGAATCAAAATTTAACAGTACAAGCTCACATTTGTGAGAAGAGAGTTATGCCAGCCTGGGGTTTTTCTGAAAATCATAACCGAAATATTTAATAGACTTTATTGACAGAGAGAGATTAGTTAGAATAGATAAAATGTTTGATTTATGGTAAATCTGTGGATACTGAAAATGCAGAGCAGTAGTTGCCAAAGCAGTAGGCATTCGGGTATTGGCCGTGACTTTGGAAGGACTAAGATATCATTTTGTTCTGCTGTTGACTTGGCAGAAGATATTCGGAATCCTCAGCAGAGGGGAGAATCAGGCTAATAAAGGCAGCTACACGGGTGTAAGGGTAGGATTTGGCTGTAGGAATTTGAAAGTTGAAGACAGTAAGCTAAGCAGCTTAGCATCTTCAGAATAAGAGGGAGTGAGGCTTGTAAGTGCGTCAAGCTGTTTGCTTAGATCTAGACTAAGGAGCTTAAGTAGCTTATAACACCACAAGCTCACTAGCTCTGGAGGAAGGGACTTACAAGCTGTGCAACAGCTACACTTCAAAGGCCTTACAAGTACTGCTGATGAAGCCTGCAGGGCTTCTAGAGAGCATGTCAAGTAAATCTGTCCCTGTGTTTCTCTGCAATATCCAAGAGCTTCCTTTTGTTGCCTCCATATAAAGTTATGGGCAGCTCTCCTCCCTGGAGTTTTCACAATGTTAGCCATTTTAAAAGCAAGAGATTCTCAGAATTAATTTAGTCATGTCTTTTACCCTCCTCTTCCTCACTAAAACCCCGTACTATTTTGCAGGCTACGATGTACCATTTTCTTCTGACAAAATTTTGAAAAGGATGGAGTCCCCTGCTTTTATAATGGGGGATAAGAAATGATCTCAACTGTATAGCTGCAAATTAGCTATCTTTGGGGTCTTCAGCTTTAAATGTGTTCTCTTCTTATTGCAGTCTTCAGGATCAGCTCATCACAAGTTGCAAAGTTGCTCTGTCTTGTTACGGTCCCATCCAATTCCCACTGAAATCAGTTGGGTTGCTTGGGATCAAAGGCTCCTGCAAAGAGGTGGCTACGTTCACAAATTTTTGCTTGACAGAATAACTGTCATGTTCTCAACAGTGTTATTACTTACAAGTCAAAAAATTACCTTCATAATGGTGCTTTCTTGAGTAATTTTGTCATCCTGAGCTTGTTCTGTCCTGACTTCATCAAGTCTACTGAAGATGCATTTTAAATTACAGGCATGCGACCAGTTTGCTGTTTTGTTCTGTCTCCTTGCTCCCTAAGTATTTAGCTTCTATATTTCAAAGTTGATTCTTCCATGTGGTTTAATATTTTTGTCTGTATGGACTGAAACATACGATGATGAAAAAATGGATCTGTGTAAATTAATATCTCACCCAGTTTGGGCTGATGTTTTGCAAGGTAGTCTTTCAGGTTATTTTACACTGTTTACAGTTGCATGTAGCAACTTGCACTAAGAGCAGTTAAAATCACAGTGTGGATGGTGATGGAAAGGACCTCTGAAGATTGTCTAGTCAGAGTAGGGCCAGCTGGAGGAGGTGGCCCAGGACTGTATCCAGTTGGGTTTTGAATATCTATGAAGATGGAGGCTCCACAACCTCTTTGGGAAACCTTTACTTGAAGGTGAGTTTTCCCTGCTCTGGACTTTCCTCCTGGCCTCAGGAACCTGTCATTCCTGAAAGCAAATCTTAACAGTAAAGACTGAGGCAAAAGTGGCATCAAGAACTTTGGTCCTTTATTAGCAGGTCCTGTTAGTTTGCAGTCACATGCTGTAGACCTCGGGCTGTGTGTTTGTGTGTGTGTTTACGTGTGGGCTCATTTCCAAACAAACAAGCCTGAGGTTTGTGCTGGTTTCCCAGACAAGCTTTTCCTGTTCATGGCTCAGGATGTCAGCCAGCTGCCCCAGTGAGCCAGCGATTCAATTGCAGGGGAAGTTCAGCTTGGGTGAAAACAAAGACAGCAGTACACATTTTTCTTTGGGGTTTTAATTGCTTCCGTCTCTGTATCTGAAGCATTTTTCTGAAAACTACTTGACTTTGCAGGTGTAGCCTCACCGACTTTCTCTCGTCAGAGCTTTTCTTATCGTTTGTAGCCATTAGAGAGTTCAAAATACTTTTGGCAGGGGTGTTACCACAGGTGCCCTGGAGCAACTCCCTTTGGGATAATCGCGTTCTTTTTGACTTAAATTCCCCTTTTTTGTCAGGGTTCATTTCATGTCATGAGTCGTGTTGTGCTGAGCTGCAGCAGAGAGCCTTGTATTTCACTGAGGACTTGCATAGGGCTGAAACTTTTGTATGCAAAGTAATTGAGGTTTTGTATTTTTATATACTGGAAGGACAATCCAATAAACCATTTTCTTTCTTATTGGAAAGTGAAATAATATTGCTTTTTCTTTATTTTTTGGATTGAAAGAAGTGGAGGTTTTGATGTGTCATTGATTTTAAAGCGAAGCCTGAGCTGTAGCTCACAGTGAAAAGGTGGTGTGATTTACATGCTGCTTTGACACTGAGGAGGCTTGGCCTGCAGTCCTAGTTCATCTAGAGGAGTATCTTCACTGCATCCTTTTCTCACATCTGATAATTCCTATCTGTTAAGGGTGTTCTGAGGATGAAGCCATTATTATTGGACTGGGATTATAAACTCACTCGATCGTTATATGGGGAATGAGATGCAGGGCTAGTGATTTTTTTTTTTTTATGGTTAATTCTTAGATGAGGGATCTGCTAAGGACCCTGTGCACCAGCATGTACAGGGGTCTAGCCTGGGGTCACTCAAGTTTTCAGCTTCGCAGTGGTTTATTTGCACCTTGGATGAGATGCTTGTATACAAGTAGAGGAGAATAAACCAGCTTGACACTCAGTTCTGGAGAGCAGCAATTGTTGCTTCTGCTGAAAACTTTTGCAGCATATGGTTTGGATTTCTGTGTGGTAGGAAAATGGAAGATGTAGGGTAGGGCTTCTAGTGTTTCTTCTGGGAATTCATGGAAGGAAATAGTAGCTGACAGGCCATGTAACCTTTGCATGATGAGCATGATGTCTCTGGTATGTCAGATCTCTGACACATGTAGCGCACAGGAGGCCAGGGTACATATGGTAAGTCTTGATGCATTTTGTGTTCCTCTTTTCAACCAGTCAAAATCTGAGCTTGAAAAAAGGAAACATGAAAGCAGAAATCTGAACATATGGCAACCCTAATTAAGGGGGGGGGGGAGGTTGGTTTTTTTCATGTTTCAAACTCATTGGAGTCGTAGTGACCTTAGTGCTCTTCCCTTTCCTATGGTGCATTCAGATATTCCCGTGAAAACTTTGCTTTCCAGAGCAGGGAGCCTGTGTGAGCATGTGCAAATACCCTTATTTTGGTTTCACAAGGAATGATGTGCTTTCAAAATTTCTTTTCAAACTGTCTCATAATGAAGGTCACTTTTCAGGGAGCTTTTGTGAGGGAGCACGAAGGATGCATCTTCTTTTGGAGACTGAGATCCCTTTTCTGACTGATAACAGAAATGAGTCTTGAACCTAGATTTGACATCAATCAAGCCAGTGTCTTTTCTATTGGGTTTAGAGTCAGTCTGTCTTCTGCTTGGGGCTATTCTGCTTCTTATGAAATATTCACTGGTCCAGAGAGACAGTGTGACTTTGTACAACTTGATGGTGAAAGAAAATTTGTGGGATAAAGCAGACCCCATTTCAGGCTCTGTCCCTGCTCTAAATCAGGTGATTTACATCCTAAGTGAGTTGATCAGCAGTCAGGTGATAGTGTTTATCTGCTCTCTTTCCCATCTTTCTTCTATTGTGCCTTTTCTTTCATGGCCCTGGAAAACTCTTTCATTAGCTGTTGTAGTCCAACAAAAATATCTTGCAGAAAAATTCTCGACCAGCTCTCTCAGGCTTACTTGCTAAGTTATGAATTATAGAACAAGGGTGCCAATATGTTCTAGGTAATAGTACACAGAGTTTCTCATTTTATTTAATAAGTCTTTGCTAAAGTCAGCATCTCTATTTAGATCCTTGGCTTGTTTGCAGCTGCTATATTCCTACTTTGCATATGACAATATAAGAAGAGGCTCTAACACCGTCTGTCTCGTGACCAGAGCTTTGTTTCCCCCCCCCCCCCCCCCCCCCTTTTTATGTGTGTTATTCTCCATAATTTAGATAGCTTGACAGTGTGTCTTAATGGTTTTTTTTAATTTGGTGGAACCTGAGTTGATTTGCTTTTGAAAAATTAACCAGTCCGCGCCCTTGAAAAGTCATTGCATCTGTTATTACCTCCACATGTAATAAGTTTAAGAAAATGATTAGCAAAGGTGTCACTCATTTCTGCATGCTGTATATCAGATCGGACTTGCTGTGAAGTAGTGAACCATATTAAAGCTGTGAAATCAGCCCTGCTCTACAGGGACTACAGCCAGCTGCACCAATTTTACTACTTTTTTTTCCTTGCAGATTCAGGAATGATTGGAATGGAGTTTGACAGTTTATTTACAGATTTGCTGTGACTGACAGGATGCCAGAGGGGAAATGTTTGTACTCCCTGAAGATAGTTTTTGGTAACTAAGGCTAAATATCTGACAGGACTTCTGTTACAAAACAGAGTGTGATCAGCAGTTGTGTTACTGCAGAAATCAGTGCATCTTTTCATTTAAAATATATCTAAAACCACAGAACTAAAGCCAGCGTTTGCCTTGATGTAAAGTGTCCATACAGAAGACAAGATGTGTGACACCAGTGAATTCAAGCCTTCCAGTCCAACTCTGATCTCTAATCCCTATAAAAAAATTAGGGAAGGGAGGATGAAAACCACCCACATGCCACCTTCCTCCCTCTTTGTCACTGATTTTCAAACTTAAAATTTGTAGGTTTCATAAATTTTTCAGTATGGGACTGGACCTCTTACATGGTAAATTCATCTCCTTGACAGCTGCCCTGCTTCTCTTACCTTATGGTCTGCCAAAAGTTCACAGACCATGCATTGAAAACTTAGGTCCACGTGTGTGATTTTAAGGTTCCTTGCACTTTAGCGTTGAAATGAATAAAATAAAATTAATCTTGTTTTCATCTTAAATTCATCCCTTGGCTTTGAAACGAGGGCAAAGGGCCTTTTTCTTTTTCATGATCGTATCATTCTGTTTCTCATTGTCTGTGTAAATCTGCAGTAACCTGACTAATGTATCCTTGTGGTGTATAAAAATCAGTTTTATACAGTGAGAATTTGAACACAGAAATCTTTTGGAAGAAGACAGATGAGCTATATACTGTATTATATACAATATATGGGTAGTAATATTATACTCTGTATTCCCAGAAATTGTATTGAACATTTGATCAGGAAGGTATTTTTTGTTCATTGATAGCCCTTTGTTCATTTAAGAGGCACAGAAACTGTTGTAGATTGAAAAGGTTAATTATACGCAGAGTAAAGGTACTTGAATAAATTGTGTGTTTTATGGGTAGCAGAGGTTGAAGGTGGGCAGGTTTGTCTAGCACAGAGGAAAAATACATTTTTATTAGACTGTTGGATGTTAAGAAGAGCTGCCAAGTAGCCAAATGTAACCTGAGCATTCGTGAGCAAGAGATACTGATATATTGCAAGGAACACAAAATACACACCCGAGTGCCTATGTCCTTGCATTTAAGCCAGTCCTACTGCTTATGTCTAGTAGCACAGATCTTAGTTGAGTTTTTGGGTTTTTTTCTTAATTGGGTTTTTTTGATGGCTGTTGTTCTGGATGGATTGGTAATCTACTGTAGACTGGATTCTTTGCTGTATATTTTTGTTATAATAAGACTGTGGATCAAGAAAGCGATGTAGAAAACAATTAGTGAAGAACAAATGACAAGTGGCAAAATGAGCCTTTCTCAGTCATGATCTTGTAGTGAGGTATGTCACTTTTTAATACTGATATGCAAAATATGACTGACGGAAAAACTTGAATACGCTGTGTTGTACCACAACTCTAAGGAAGGTTTTTCTGGTTACTAGATCATCAGGCTGAGCCCACCTCCCCAGTGATGGGGTTCTTCTGGCACCATCTTTACTGTGCATACAACAGGGTTGACAGGTGAGTTCTTATTTCCACTTTTTAATTATTGCCTATAAAAGGCATCCAGAGACTGGCAGCCAGCTCAGCCCTTTCCCAAGTAAATCCTCTTTTCATTAGACTATGTGGCCATGGTTATTCTGGACCTGGTGACTCTGGCAGTCCTGGCTGCAAGGTAACTTTTCTGTAATGGAAGAGTACTGGTTGTCTGTGTTTGCACTGTTGTTATCCATGATGTCAAGCAGTTCCTCTGGGATTGGGATTGGTGACTGACCTATTCCTATGTCTTGCTATCTTGACTATTAAAAAGCTTTTCTAGAAACAAATGTAACTTTGGCATGTCACAGCTTAATGCTGTCAGGCTCTGGTCTGTCTGTCCTGGCTATGGAGAAGAGACTTTATTCCCTTTCTCCTTGTGGGTGCTTTTTTATCATGTTTCCAGGAGGTTTAATGTTAATACTGCCTGTTTATAGAAGAAGAAGCCCTACCCTTAAGGGTGAAGGAAGATTGCCCCAAGTAATGCAAGAAATCATTAGTGGTATAAGGCAGAAATGCAGTCCAACAACCCTGAATCCTGCTTTCTAGCTGTAGTTCTAGTCTAATGCCTTTTAACAGAAGACAAAAGTAGCTATAATATACTTTTGTTAGAGTTCAGACAATCCTGAATATGAATGATAAAAACCTTAGCTTCCAGGTTCTCCCTGTTGCTGGAAGGAGTTGTTGGGTGTCCTCCAAGCTGCCGTATTCCTGGCTGATGCCATCATTCCTGCACTGATTAGTAGCTCACACTGCAATTACTACAACTCACGCCCATGTGCAAGTTGTGACTCTGTGAGCTCTATTAAAAGATACTCTCATGCTTTTTAAGGCCCAAGAAAAGCAACCAAAATCGTTACAAGAACAGTCAGTGACCAGGGTGTCTCATATTATAGTTGAAGTTCTTTAGTAGTTGAATTATCTTATTAAAAAAAGATTAGATACAATAGCAGGAATTGAGTGCTCTGAGATCAGTGACAGAGCTATGAGCTGGAATCATGAGTATTACTGAGACTGTCATCCAGTGCCTAAAGACAAAAGCGTAATTACCATGAGAAGGTCATTTTTCTAAGCAAAGGACAGTTGTAAACTGCCTTTACCAGGAAAAAAATCAGTATTTGTTGCATTGCATCATTGAATTATTCATCAAGATCAGACACTTTCTTGTTCAATTTACTTTGTCATTTTCTTCTAGCTTATTCCCAGCAGTTTGAATGAAAATATAACACAGTAGCACCTGCTTACAACAGACATTCAATTCACTAGATGTCTTGATTGGAACGACATTTGCTTTGGTCCAAGCTAAAATCAAATGCTCTTTGTTTAATGGGATATTCCTGGTTTATGGACAAATAACTAGAATTGCTGTTCTGATACCTTTCTGTTAACCTGTTCCTATTATTTTAGCGAGTTATTTCAGGCCCTTACTTTAGAATAAACAACATTTACTTATGGATCAGATCCTGCATCTTTTCTTCTGTTCTATACAGCCTCTGTTGAAACAAGTAAATGTTTTCCCAGCAGTAAGATTTGATTGTCTGGAAAGGTGTAAACATTGCTTTTTCTGAAATTGCTTCATGTATATAGGTGAAAATAACACTCTCTTAGGAAATTCTGGGCATGGTTAGATTGTTTCAAGACCCTAGTCAGAGTACTGAAATGAGTAGATAATAATTTCTCTGTCAGTTTACAACCTTTTCTTCTTATACACAAGTATAAGAAAACACAAGAGAAACTCGGGTGCACAAGGAGATCAGAATCTACCCCCATATGTTCCACTCACCATGATCCCTTTTCTTCTCTTTTGTTGCTTCCCCCCCATAATTTACTTCGTTTGCATATTTTAGTGTTTCATGCCATGGTGCCTGAGTCAATTTTCTTTTGAATAATTAAACAGGTACATGCCCTTGGAAAGTCATTGCACCCTTTATTGCCACTTAATGTGTTAACTGTGAGGAACTGGGAAAAGATGTTGTGCATTTTTGTTGCTGGCTGTTTCATGCGAGGGTTGGACTTGATGGAGTGAATGGGACTCAGAGACTGTGCTGTATTTTGGTGTATGTGGTGAACCACTTCTTGGGTACCCAGACTGGAAAACCATGTCCTTTTGGCATATCAAAGAAAGATGTGAGTGGCTTCTTACTAAAAAAAAAAAGAATTGATAAAGCTAAGAGGCAGTGGCTATTCAGGGATGTCCCATACTTAGATGGGGCTGAATTTTAGGGAGCAGAAGGTTTTGGCCTCTGAAGAAGAAAATTTAAAGAACAGAATTGGTCATGAGTTGTCTGTGCTGTGGGTTTGGGATGCCTGGGTTAGCAGGGAGGTTTCTGTAAGCAGCGGAGAGCTCCAGGTTCTCATTAAACCCCAGGTTCTCATTAAAATCCCGAGCCAGGTGAGCTTGAGCGTCGCTGTGCTGCAGATGCAGCTCTAGCAGTGATATTAGAGGGGTTTGTTAAAATCCTGCTGATGCCAAGACCTGAGCCCCTCTTTCTGGTGTAGGAGCAAGGAGCGTGCACCAGGGTAGGCCAGCGACAGAACATGCTTTGCTACATTGCACTTTACTTTGCTGTTGTCTACTAGTCATGCTTTACTTCCCCCCTACATCTTTTTCTAGTGAATACTCTTAATTGTAAACATATTTCAGCATCTTTGGTCACTCTAAATGACATTAAAATGTCAATTTGCCTTCATTGCTCATTCAAGCCCCACTCTTTGCAATTAGAATGCTACTAGAAATTTATATTGATTTCTAGGTGGGTGTTTTCCTTAGGATAGGACATCTCTGCTTAAACGTTGCAAAATAAGCCAAGACAGTTTGTGTTCTTTAACGCCAACAAATAAGTTGTTGAGATTGTTTGACTCATTATTCAGCATATATTGGGTGCCAGGGAGAGATCCTGGCTGTTGCCTGCGGGCAAAGCAGCTTCTTGGATCCAGCTCCATGGCAAGGAGGTAAAATCTCTGCTCCAACTGTCAAAGGCAGAGAATTCCTTTAAAAGCAAAACTGCTGCTTGGTCAAGGTTGAGGGAAAAAGTGCAGCCTGCAGCTTTTGCTTTTGATGTTTGAGTTGATTAATAAATGGAGAAATGGAAGGAAAATGTTAAGACAGGGTGGTTTTGGATTCAGTGCAATAGGTAGCGGTTTATTCAGAGAAAAGGGACTCCAGCTCTTCTTCTTGGAAGAGCTTACCATAGAATTGCCCAGCTGTGACTAAAATTTCTCTGAGCCAGTCACTGACGTTCAGCCAAAGACCAAATGAAACGTGTCCAGTTTCAAGGCTCGTCGGTGAGAGGAAACATGGGGAGTATGACAGCCGTTTGTAAAAGAGCAGCCTCTAGAAT
This sequence comes from Actenoides lindsayi, assembly GCA_025331215.1. Lineage (NCBI taxonomy): Eukaryota > Metazoa > Chordata > Aves > Coraciiformes > Alcedinidae > Actenoides > Actenoides lindsayi. The sequence goes on along the minus strand of WTSP01024879.1, from coordinate 100,395 downwards.
TGAAGAGATTAACATCTCGGGGAAGGCTCCAGGCACAAAGCATACCGAAATAATGATCGTTGGTTAAAAGGCATCAGCGCCTTGGAGATAAAGAACTGTTATAGATTGTAAAAGAGATGATCAAAATCCCTCACACCAGACAGTGGTAATGATGCAGAGCGTGAAATGTGTGGTGGCTGAGATGTAAATGTGTGTTTTGATAGGGATTGTATGATCGCTCATCACAAGCTGCAGACCTGTTGGGTTTTTTTTCCAGAGTGTTTCCTTTACTGTCTGAAGCAAATATGTCAGCTCTGCAATCTGTGGCAGCTTCATAGAAATGCAGCAAGAGTCCATAATCTGAATCAAGCGCGAGGTTGGCAAACTTCACTCATCCTTTTATTTATGCAGGTCTCTAAAAGTAACCGCTTAGCTTGAGAACTGTTGATGAAATTAGTGTGGTCTTTCCATCTTACCTGAGATAGGAAGGATTTGGGCCTTGTGGAGTCTAAAGGAGCAGTGTCAAAGATGTCATATTTAACTGGATTGTGTGAATGTACAGCAGGAGCTTGAGAAGCACCTTATTGTAGTAGTATTGTAGTTGCTTTTTCAGTGTCCAGTGATGGACTTCATCTCACTTGAGTGAAATTCTGCAAGTAGCGCACCAAAAATACCCCAAGGTAATTTTTGCTGTCTCCCCTTTCCACATAAACTGTTATTTAATTTTATGTGATTGAATTTGGTGACATTTAGTGCGCACTAAAGGGAGGAATTTATAATGCTAGCTAAAGCAAAGGGTATTTCAGGTACGTTCTTTATGAGCTGTTCTTGCTGTTCTGCCAAATCCATGTGCACCTCTGCCTGTTAGAAACCTATCCACACCATGCCAGAGCTGCTAATTGGGCTCCTGCCTTAAGATCAAATGGTGTCTTCAGAGACTGTCAGCAGGAGGAAAGAAGACAAGCGAAAACAAAACATGAATTTATAAAAGCCTTTGAACTAGTGTGAGGGGTTGAAGACGTTCTTTCCTACTCCTTAACTGGACTTGTTCTCGTTGCAGTGGTCTCTTGGCAGCTTAAACTTTTATTGATTATAGAGGAACGTGATGGCAACAAAGGATGGTTCAGGTACTAGGATGATCCACCAGGTCCTCGTACTCAAACCCCAGCTGGAGGGGAGTGTGATACGGGCAGGCACTAAAAGAACAACTCTTTGCCATCAGAAAATCTCCTCACTTTCCAGTGCCATGAAGTTATTTAGGATGTTTGGGAGTGGATGTTTGTACTAAGGGGTTGTATTGTTCAGTACCCAACAGTGTACCCTGCCTAGGTCTACTATTTCATTTAAAAGCAATTTGCCTGAATAAAATAAAATATGCATGATGGGTGAACACAGATGAGCTCTGTTAATGTATTCTAATTAACTTGCTAAAAATATTTTAAAATCTTAATAAGCTTAAAGAGAATTTCTGATGATCAGATGCAATGTTAATGAGCATGGTATAAAAACATAAGAAGGTAATGTAGATAGCTGATTGGCAGTTGCAGTGCTGTCTGTACAGCTAACAGTTGCCTTCTGCAAAAGGAGGATCTTTGGGTTAAATTTGAGCTTTTGTCTTGGTAGCTAATTTCTCGAGATCCATTTCTATAGGGATTAATGAAAAAAAATTAAAACAACAATGAAAAAAAAGAATTTACCTGTTTGATTTGGCACGGAGTGGAGATTTTATTGCTTAATTATGCCTTAGAAAAACACGCTAAGGACATTTATAATAAAGTATCTGTGTTCTTTGTGTGTGGGAGAATGACTCTTTTCCTTTTATATATGCCATAAATCTCAGACTGTAGGTCTTTTTCTCTCCAGGCTATTAGGTTTCTGCAGACTGTATTTCATTCCTTAGCACCTATAGTTGCTTGGCAACAGCATCCGATTTACATGAACCCAGCCCTGTGAATGAATAGTTACCTGGAACCTTTCTGCACAGAAACTCTGAGAAACGTAGTGCTTCTCCCATTCAGGATGACAATTATTAGGAAATATTAATTGCTTCTCTCTATTCATCTGTAGCCTTTATTTTTTAGTTAAAGGGGGGAAAGCTGTATTCTTCTGTTTAGTTCTAGCCTGCCAGAGGTCACAAAATCCATTTATTAATAATCCACTTGGAAAGGAGGAGGTTTATTAATAAGAGAATACTACAGCAGTGCTCAGAGCCTCAACTGGTACAAGTGGTCCCTGGTGCTGTATTCTGTAGGTACTGAAGGAAGGAGGTTCAGGGGAGTGAAGTAACCCACCCCAGTCACATAGAGAAGGTCAGTGTGGTTTGGTTTGGGTTTTTTTTCTGTTAGTAAGTTTGGTGTAGTTTTCAGGGAGAAAAAGGAGCAAATGTTTTCTACTCAATATATTTGCTGCCCTTCTTGGCATATGGAACTTTGTTGAACAAACAAACAGATTTTCTGCTAGCTCAGCCTAGTATTTTGTGGGCAGGTGCACCCTCCTATCAATTCATTTTATCCTTGCAAAGTACTTTACAACCTGTAGGTTATTTCTATTGAGAGGAATAGAAGGTATTAAAAAGAAAAATCAAGAAGAAAAATTATTCACCAGCACCAAACACAAAATGGTCTTACAGGACTAGGAGAGGAGCAGCTAATGTGCAATATTTGTGGATGCCAAAATAGTGTAATAATTCTTTTGAAAAGTCTTGTAAAGAAAACAGTCAAATTGCCTTGTTTTGAAGTTCTTTTCTTCTTTTCAGCTGGTTTATCCTTTGCAAAGATAAAGTGGTACTTGGGCATTGGCTTTTTTCTCTTGCATTTCTAGAGGCCTGTGTTAATGTTGATAAGATGGTGCCGAGGGAAGCAGAGTAGTCCTGAGAGCTGGTTTGCAAGTCTGGGTCCCAAACCTATTTTTCCTCAGGTTTGTGGTGGTTTGGATTTCTCTAAAATCAAAACGCCTGGTGGGATATTCTTTCCTCTCTTCGCTCAAGTGGCATTCAAGGTCAGGTCATCACACCCTGTACCTTTTAATTATATCCTGTGGCTTTAGGTAATGCTGAACTTGCAGCTGATTATTAGTGTATTTTCTCCTGTGGACATGTCTTGCTACTGATGCTACAGACTCTGCAGATTAACTAATGCAGAATCGAATGCGTTTGTGATCTAAGTAATGAAGAGGCCTTTGTTCTATTCTTGGTTGTTCTACTGATTTTGTGCGACCTTGGGCAGCTCATTTATCTCCTTCCTTGCTTTTCTCATTTTAACCTTCGATGGATGGTGTCATGTGTTGATTTGCCAATGTAATTTTCTGTTTCCCTTAGAAGATTTGCGGGGCTGAATGTTGCTGTATATGAGGACAAATAGTTCTGAAAAATGCAGCATTGGTTTTAGTGCTTCTAAATAACTCTGTAGCAAGCATTATTTGCTGACGTGTAAAGCCACATGTGGTAATTATACACATCAGAGTTGTGATGGGCATGGGAGGCTGTGTATTTTGCTGAGTTTAAGGCGTGAATTTCTCATGTGTCAGAATATGCTGAGGAAATGCTGAGCTGTGCTGCAAGGGCAGCAACAGAGCACATTTAAACAAATTGGTTTTAGTCAGTGGAAGACGGTTAAGGTAGCAGTGAACAAACAAACAACAATTATTTCTGGAGCATCTTGCGTTCTCCTGACTTTGGGTGAATGTCTTACCTCCAGTCCTGGGAAGTGAGCAGCAGGAATATTAAGTTTGTGTTTCCAGGGTTCCAAGGGACACTGATGTGTCCCTTGGTGTGGAGGTCTCCTGAACTCTGGGGCTTCCCGTGACAGGGATCACAGGACACCTGACCTTCTACCATAGGACTCCTCAGAGCTATGTAGCTCCATGTCCCTTGGAGCTACAGACCTTCAAAACCAGAACATTCTCCCAAGACTCCAGGCAGTTTGCTAGCATAAGGTTCTCTATCATTTTTCAGGAGTTTTAATAAACTGTCATTTTCCTGCTAAATATTTGGATAGGCAAACTGACAACATAGAAATACTTCTAGGGTAGACATTTTTAATGCTTTTGCCAACTCAGCTCTTTTTTGATCGTGGTTTCAGTGGTGAAGGCATTTCTGCTAGGTACTGGTTGTACCAGCAGCACTAAGCATCAGTGGCTTGTGGTCTTGAAATTGTGCCTTTTAGTGAGTCCCAGAACTTAATATCCTTAGCTTATCAAAAAGAAAGACATCATTCAATTTAATTGTGGTCTGTAAGTGGCAACACGTGAAGGGAAAGCACAATTCTGTAGTACTTTTAACTGGAAGGCTAAAGCCTCACAGATAAAGTGACTAGAAATCTAAAGAATAAAAATCTAAATTGTGGGAAAAGCTCAAATATTTAACTTTAAAGGTATTAAACATGAAAATAGCCAGTAGACACAGTATATTCTCCATCACTTTGAGTCCTTCAACTGAGGTTCTGTGTCTTCTTCAGATTAATGTAGTTCAGGGAATACAGAGCTGGGCTGGATGGTGGGATCACCGTGTGAAAGTTGTGTGATCTCGTTTAAGGTGATGATCCACTCTGAGCTTTTACATTTTTGGAGGTCCCTGTAGGTAGGTTATTGATCACAGAAACACCAGAGTTAGAAGGGACCTCTAGAGATCATCTAGTCCAAACCCCTGCTAAAGCAGGTTCACCTAGAGCAGGTTGCACTGTAACATATCCAGGCAGGTTTTGAATCTCTCCAGAAGAGGAGATTCCACAACCCCCCTGGGCAGCCTGTTCCAGTGCTTTGATATTACTAATAGCTGGATGTGATGGTTAGATTTCAATTCCCAGTTTTGATCTCCTCTAGATTTTGTTTTCAGACTGGTACCATCTGCTTCAGAATATTTTTTGAGAATCAGTTGATTTGTCACATAGGTTCAAGATTTCACGTTTACTTGCTGAACAACAGGAATTCTGAAGTGGAAAGTGAAGGTGTGGCCAAGGGTCTAGGAATAATTGGGGAAGAATGAGGTAAATCAAAGCAGGTTGTGCTTTGTTGTGTTAAGCCTTCAATTGGAGCCTTGACTACTTTATGGATGCTTGGACAACTGCTGAACAGTTTTTGTGGTGATCGGTGTTTCTCCCCAACTATTTCTAAGTTTCAAAGTTCCTGCCATATCCAGACTTTGGGTAACAAAAGCAGAAAACTTTGAGTGGCCAAAATATAAAAAAGTTAAACCTGATGTAAGCCAGTTCCATTGGTACATGAACCCATTTTACCTTAATAATTCATGAAATATGTTACTTATTCTTTCTTTAAGGAATTAATTCAGAACCCTGAATTTACACAAGTTAGAGACAGCAAGCATTTGTTAAACTACTTCTAGTAATACTTTCCCCAAATACGTTTTCAGTCTTGATCAAACAGATTTAAAGTGGTCATTCTAATTTGTCTTCTTTCACTTTCCTTAAAAGCTTTCACAAAAATATTTTTCCAAATTATTCAGCCTAAATCTACAAAAGCTTTTGCTCTGATTCTGCTGCCTTTTTTCTTTTTCCTCCCCCCTCCTCCTTCCTGTAGATTTCAGTGTTGAGTTGTGGATTTTTATTTTTTTTATACATTACCATTGGAATTTATTCCAGGCTTCCTCAAAATATTCTGTCAAATAAAGATCTGCGTCTCAAGAAAAAACCCAAACCAAACCAAACAACCCCACCACAAATTGATAAGCAATTGCAGCTCTGCAGTATTCCTACAAGAAGTGCAAATATTGCAGAGATCTTGTTGTTAGCACGTCAATGTATATAACAGTTGTATGACTATTGATCTGCTTGTTCCCAAATAAGTCTTCACTATTCATGTACCAAAGTTTTCCTTGCTGTATAGCTCTGCTGAAGTCAATGAAGTAGAACTCTCAGTGAGGTTGTATCTTGTAGACTTTTTCTTCATCTAATACATCAGAGGCTGTGTGTATTTTTTTGGGGTGATCTGCAATAATTTAAGGTGCTGTTAAGAGAGAATTTTTTTTTAAGTTTTCTATGTTTATTTTTTTCTGAAATCCATCAAAAAGGGGAAGACTTTGAGTCAATGTTAAATTTTAAATTGATATCTGAAGAGAGCTTGAGTAAGAGGATTTTCAGTTAGGTGATTCAGTGTCTTTAAGCTTCAGGTTGTGAAATGCAAAATTTTGCCTTTATTGAATCAAGGTCTTAGGAAAGCCAAATTTGGCATCCTCATGAAGAACAATTTCTGCTGTTAGAAGTTGTTTGAGAACATAAGGTGACCTAGACAATCAGCAGCATATGAGTCTTGCCTACGGATCCCGTTCCTACTCTGTTTTACTTAGGTGTATGTGCATCTACTCATTTTAGTGGTATTATTCTTGCCTTACAGCAGTGTGAGCAAGAAGAATCATGCCTCTTCTCCCCTACATCATTGTAGAGACTTTATCTACGTAAGTAGCATAAATGTCGACAATATTAGCCATATTTGTCATTGCTGCTGAGAAAATCGAGGCCTTTTTCCCCCCTTGAATTACAGCTGGTATGATAGTAGCTGTAGCCTTAGAGGCTGATGATCAATTCTATCCTTAAAAGTTGTTTTTCTTCCCCAGGCACTGCATTTAAAAAATAAGAATGCATTCTATGTCTGGAAAATTTCTGGCATACACTTGAGCAGTTGAAACCCACGGTGAAAATAAAGCATGTTACGAAATAGGAAAACTTCTTTGATTACAAGTAAGAAAACAGCCAACCTGTGTGGCAAATACGGCTTGCTGTTCTCTCTAATAACTTAGCTGATGCTTCCAAGTGAAAGTCAGAAGCTCTTAAAAAAAAATAGGTTTTGAATAGCTTTTTTATGAATTACTGTATTGTTTTTAGAATGGTAAAGGTGGCTGAATTTGCTCAAATGTTTGTCTTCAAGCTTATAATTTATTCACTCGGGCAGTTCTATTGGGCTAAATTAAAAAGTAAAAAGAAAAAACATGTCTTCCAATCTACATTACTTTTGCTTCAATAAGGCAGACATTGCCTAATAAGCTGAAGGCTGCTTTGTGGCAGTCTTTTTTCCTCTGTTGTGAAGTATTTGGAGATGTCAGAAGTGATGCAGCACAACGAGATAGAGAAGGAAGCGCCTTTGGACCCGGTCCGAGAACTCACAGGGACATAAAGGGCACTCAGTACCTTGTACATTTTCATATTTAAAAGGGTATAGACAAGAGAAACCTTTTACTGTAGTGGGAGTTTAATTTCACAGTTGTTAACATGAATAAGAAAAATTAGCATGAATTCTGGAAGAGTTAATATGCAAAGAGGATGATTTTGAAACATTTGTTTTGTAAGTGGGACAAACTAATCATATATTTTTGTTTTGTTTCTCTTCAATGAAAAGCTGGAAAATACTTTTTTTGAAATTACAGTGTTTGGAGTTAATCAGAGAAATAAAGGAGGGGCTGATACTTTTCTCGTTGCTTGCAAATTGTAAATTGCAGTTATTTGCAATCATGCTTATAGCTGGCGTGGGATCATGTGCATAATCAGATGCTTTTTGAATGCATGTTCTATTGTTCTGTTTTATTTATGGATTCATTTGTGATGAGAAAGACATTATGAAGTTGTTTGGATGAAGCCTTAGAAATGTCTTCTAGGAGTTTTGAAAGTCAGCGAGTGCCTGGAGTTTGGGGTACAAACCAGGGCTGTGTGCAGCACTGGAAATTTCCATGAAAAAGTTGAAGCATTTTCAGCCTCGAAATGAGAAGGTCAGATTCTGCTTTCAGATCTGTGCCACATGAGCCAGCAAAATTCTGGACTGACACGGGCACATTGTTACGGTCCGGTTGAAGTACAGCCAGACCCAAAAGCCCCGAGGTCAGGAGTCACCCATCGATTTCAGCACCTGGACCTGTTAGCAATCCAGCCTGACCCTACTCCCGGTGGAACAGGAGGGTGAATTTCCATCTCCAGTCTCCTTGCACAGATGATGTGGCAGCACACTTCTGGTGCTAATTATCAGCACTAGCCTTCTGATTGATGCGAGTTTGCTTATGTGATTATTTTTCTTAATAGCTGCGGTTATGTGCCAAGACTATTAGAGGGAATGTCAGACTGCTCAGGAGAGACTTGCCCTACGTTACTGGTTCCACTTTCTCCCTTGATGAATCCACTTGGATAATGCTCTTTGAGTCTGCACTTTCTAAAACCTTGGGTTTTCCTGTACACTTTTTATCTTGCTCTAACTGCTTGCTTTTCTGGGAAGGCATCAGTTCTGTGGTGGTAAGTATACAGTGATCTGGGACTTCAGTCTTTTGGGGACCACTGACAACAGCTGAACACAAATAACTAACTTCTTGGTAACATATTCCACCACCCCCCTCCCCCCACCTGCCCATGTGCCTTTCAATAAAAGCAATATTTTGGCTGAAAACAAGAGCTAAGAGATGAACTTTAACATCACTCAATTCTTGCTAGATCTCTGTGAAAGGCAGAATGGAGGTTGTTGGGTGAGCAGTAACATCCACAGAGTGGGCTGAGTCCTGTGTGGGAAAGTGCCTTGTGCTCAGTCTTCCGTGTAAGCGATCTTCTTTTACTTGGGTCTTCCCCCCGCCCCTCCTGTCCAGTAGGAATTACTATTTTAACTGAATTTCATTAGGTCGTTTGCCACGTTCCACAGCAGATAATAAATCTGCAGAAGATGTGCCTATTGCAGGACAGCATCGTGCCACGTGCAGCTGCAGATGCCTTGGAGATAGGGTTAAGATTTTGTACCAGCTCTCTAAAAAATCATTAGTTTTCAAACAGAAAGGAAATATTCTGGCTGGTTAGGTACTACGCAGGGAGCTTTTAATTAAAGGATGTTTAAATCTGATTCAGCTGTCATAGAATTGAATTCACGAATTATGTTTGCTACAGTTGTGTTGTTGGTTGTTTTTGTTTTTTTAGTAACACTGTATTTAGGTTCTGTCTGTGCGCTGCCGTAGGGGATAGATGGTAGCTCCTGACAGATTCAAACACAGCTGGCTGAGAACACTGCTAGTGATGGATGAACAATGTCTTTGTTAATGCCCCTGTATACATAAATGATGGGCTTGCTTTATTTATTTATAAGATGTGTCCAATTACACATCCTAGAGCAAATGTCCACCGTTCAGTAAAGCACACGATATTGGCATTAAAAAGACAATCCCTGAAATCAGGGATCAATGCATTTTCCTCACTCTCCAGAGAGGGAGAGGTAAACCTAAAATTAACAAATTCAGGGAGGTTCTTTAGGGACCTGCTCCTCATCTTTAAGAAGTGGCTGAAACTCAACCAGGGAAGCTGTTGTCTCTGCTGTAGCCACACACAGAGCTGCCTCTGGAAATGCAGTGCACTGGATTCACCAAAGGTCACTCTTCCATGTGGTGTGGGTGGACCAGTGCCACCAGTATAGTGGGTCTGATTCTGTTGTCAGACAGTGATGGCTGGGGTTCACTAGGCTGTTACCTACTGGGATTATGTTTTGGTGAAGCGAGCCATCCTAGTCATTTGAAGTGGAAGAGAATGAATGGCTTTGCCCTTTGTGGAGCTTCACCATAGGGTTTGGGGGTTTTTTACTGTGTACCTGGGTGTGTGTTTGTACTCAACGAGCTGATCACACTTAGAATTTAAGATGTCCATTAGAAGCTTCCCAGTGTGAGTTTAGTTAGTTTCTTTTGACAAGTAGATTAGCTATATACTGAAATATCTCTTAGTATTTTGCTGTGAAAGAATTAATTTGCATTAGGATGAGGGTGCCAATAATCAGGGTGTTAAACACTTGTAGACTTGAGATCTGTTTCCTTCTTTGTAGATATCTACCTGAACTAGTAGTAGGGTAAATGTATACTCATGAATCCTTTATATCAAATAGTTAATGCTCTGCAAATTCACCTCTGCTTTTCTTATGGTAACTTATATATGTAGAAGTATCCTGATTTATAGTTGTGGCATTAACTGATAATCTAGCCACACCCTCAATCTTCTGACCTAGCAAGGAGTAAGTCTCCTGTCTGGTCCTCGATTCCTACAGCCAACACGTTACCTGTTACAGGGCCATTGGAGTCAGCTAGAAGGCACAAATCAGCCCTACCTGATCTACCAGTCACAGTGCCCGTGAAAGCAGACAGCAATATATACTGTCAGGGCTGGAAGCATTTGAAGCAGTGAGGAGCAGAAGCCCTGTGACTGAGAGCAGGCAGGCAGGTGGAAATGCAGGATGCAGTTGAGCTAAGATATGTTGGTAGTTTTCACAGGGTTGGTTGCTGTTTGGCTTCACCACTTTTATATGGTCCACCATTCTGTATTGGCCCAGCAGTTGATAAAGGTCCTTTCCAGAAGCAGCATTCTTTTCCAGAATAAGCCATGCCTTATTCTTTGGGTTTAGCTGCTGTGAAGTGTAGCAAACATGTTTGTTTCTCATTCTGTCTTGCTGGCTGTCTCTGAAATGTGGTGTTTTCGTGTTGGATATGGTAGTTCTGCACGAATCTATATTCATGACAAGGCTTAGCAAGACAGAATTGTGACTACTAGGCAAATCATTTAGAGTTCAGTTTGGTTTCTAGGAACAGAGGCTTACTAGTTATTTTTCACTGGTTTCTATGCTATTATGTTGTTGTGATAATCTTGGCAGGGATCTGTCACTCCATGTTGGTATAATTGAAACTTGTTTTCCCTGAGGAATCACTCTGCTGTTTGTTTTATTTGTTTACTGACATTGACAGAGATCCTAATGGCTTTTAAAACCCAATTTGTGCATCACTGAATATCCTCCAAAGAGGAAAATAAAATTAAATTTATCAGTAAAATAGGGTCCCCCATGCAAGGCTTTGTCTGGATCTTAGTCTCCACCTGAGCACCTAGCTGTGGGTCGAGAAATGGCATGGTGAGCTGCATCCTCTCTTTATTTCTAATTCTGTCCTCAGGGCTTTTGTCATTAAGATAATTGAAAGGATAAATGATAATAAGTTATTTAGGGCACCAGTGTAAGTTGACAAACTTTGCCTTGTGAGAAATAAATTATCTTTAGCTTTTATTAAAAAGGAAGCTAAGATAACAAAACAATAGTCACAGTAACATTCCACTTTTGGGAGGATATACATGATGGTATGACTTATTATTGTCACAAATCAGGGTAATTGAGTGTTTAGACTTTTAAAAATGTATGATATCAAATTATTTCTGCATGTATTTTGGTTTAAGCCATTGAAGAATTCCAGTGAGCTCATTTGGACTACTCAAGCTCATAATGCCTTGCTGAATGGTGGTTATGGATAGATGTATGGCTTGTTGTATGCCGTGCTCCAGAGGAGCATACACACAAATAAAATAAATGATCAGGCACAGGACAGGTATTTCAGAATGTGAGAAGAAAGAGTGGGTTCCTTTCAGGACTAAAGAAAGAGTGGGTTTCTTTCAGCACTAAAGAATGTAGGATAATTTTTTTTAACACCTCCACACCTGTGGGTTAGCATTGGCTGAAGATTCAGAGTTGGTTTGTTTGGGTTTTTTTCACTTTACTGAAGTGACTTAGATCTTCTTTAATTATCTTTTGACATGCTTCCTTGTCATTCAAGCATATAGGGATTGCCCAGGTTTCAGTGAACTCTGACGGTGAATGTCATAAGGAGATAAGTTTCTAAAATACTACTGATTTTAAAGGTTATCTGTCAGTTTGTATATAGACAGCTATGAGCCAAACCAATCTGACCTCAAACCAGAGCTGTACAATAATAACACTCTGCCTTTCCCCTTGTATATCTTTTGCAAATATCCCTGACTTTGATAGCACTATAATAATAACAGATCTGCAATATTTATGTTACCTCTTCTAAGGAAGTGTACTAATGTGCCTTGGAAAGGGGAGCAGTTAGTCTTATCTCCTTTTTCACAGAAGGTTAACTAGAGATACAGAGAGAGAGCCCAGACCATCTGACTTGCATCTCCTTGTTCTCGTCCCTTGGTTCAGTAGTGCAAATCTTGACAATATTCATTTTCAGTCTAATCTCTATGTTATATTGCATTACAGTGCCCAGAACAAGGATTTTGGCTACTGGTGGTGCATCTCACAATAAAAAGATCTTACAGGTGAGTAGAAAATTAAATCCTTTGAACTGAACTTGCAGTTACATCTGCGTTTTTATTTTGCTGTACTGAATCCAAATCACTGCAGCTGCACAGGTAGGTGTTGATAGGGGATTGTGAATCTGCTGCAGGATTTTGAGGCTTTTCTTCAGGTTTAGTAAGGAAACTGTTACCAGAGTGCTAATTTTGTCTTGAACTTTAAAGGTTTGGGTTTTTTTCATACTTGTCTAGTTTTATGAATGTATATCTGAAGCCCTGGTGATTTCCAGGTCTCATCACTTACACTAAATCAATCAGCAAAGAAATCACGAAGAGGCTTGATACAATACCCATAGTTTTTGGCATTCAGATCAAAGTTGGACCATGGATTTAAACTAGAGGGGGATTTTGCTGGTGTTTAACGCTCAAACAAACAACCTGCAACAAACCCCCAAACCCTTTCCTTGTTGTTCTGAGTTCTGAGTATCTGTTACTAGCCATATACTAGTCATATACTGGGGGGAGGCTACGCTTCTATATAGTCCGTCGTCCCGCTTCCCACCTTCCTCTCCTGCTGCAGTTGCTGCACATCCAGCCTTTTGCCTGTCTTCTTGAGAACAGAGTGCTGCATGCTCCTCTGTTTCTGCCCACTGAGATATGGCAAAGCCTTGCTCATGAATGGTGAGGGGCATCTCACCTGGCTTTTGCTATCACATAACTAGACGTCTGGGTTGGGATTCATCTTGCCTGAATCCAGTCACCTGCCATGTGATGTCTGTGTACAATCTGTCAATCCTGTAATAGTCAGGGGAGATCCAGTCAGTTACAATGCAAAAGAAAATGGGTGGTGTTTTAACTTATCAGACGTAGATGTCTCCCTCTGGGTGAGCCAGAGAGCTTTCTGTGCTCCACTGACTGCCTTGACAAACTCCTCTGGGACTAGAGGTGCAGACACTGAGCCTGGAGGTAGATACTTACACCAAAAGGCACCTGTCTTATTCCTGGTGCTGAAGTTAGTCAACGCAGGGTGAATTGTTTTCTGGAGATGCCAATCAGCTGGAGAGAATCTAGAGGCCATCCTCAACTATGCACTGTACTCTCTGACAAGTGCAATCATATGAAAGGAAGCTTGTCTGCTCTGCAAAACCTGAGCTGGAATAAATGGAGGTTGAGGAGCAAAAAAGCTCTCTCTCCTAAGGCATCTGAGTTATACATACCACATGTTTGTATAACCACTGGATGGAAAGCTGATTGGGACACAACAAATTTGGCATGTTTTGCCTGTAGATGTCACTTATCCTCATCTGCTGTGGTTATTTTGCTTAGGAACTTGACGTTAGAAAATTAACTGATAGGTTAATTGCTTAAAACATTGGTCCCTACTGGAGTAATTCTACTAAGAATATGTCAGGGAAGAGATTGGATTAATAGATGAATTTGTTTTTAAAGCTGTATTTACAGTTTAGGTGCCAGGAAGATTTCCTTACTGTGGAGTGAAAACAGAGAACTGAATGTTCTTATAACATGGAATTCTACAACAGACAGAGCTGAAAAGCTGTGGGGATGGGAGAGTGGCGGCTGTCGCGCTTGCTCTTCAGGTGTAACAATGCAACTCCTTTTAAAACTCATTAGAAGTGTCTTAAAATAACATGATCAATACAGTGTCATCCACTTAATTCAATCACTGGTTAATTGGATCTTTCTTTTTAATTTAATCAAAACCTCAGAAACCATATCAGTTGCATGAAGAATAACAGCTTCCATCCTTATCATGGTCAATTTTGGATAATTTGTTCTAGGGCTACAAAAGACTATCATTTAATTAATCAACATTCAGTAAGTCCTATATTTTACACCTCAAAGGAGGCAACTTAGGAAAATCTGTTGAAAAAAAATATATATAGTAAGGCAGCTTTCTCCACAGTTCTGGGAAGCTTTTAACAACGTACATGGTGCTTGATTAATGACTGCATGAAACACAGTGAAATATTTTTAACAGTAAAGCCTCCAACAGTTTCTTTTAAACTTATTCATGAGAGAGACCACAGTTTCAAATGACCTACTAAATATATGAACTTTGAATAAGTTTAATTTTACAATGCTGTGGCACAAAAGGTAGTTGTTACTGGTAGTATTACAGCAGTTATTAGCATTCAGTATGAGCAGAGCTTCTTTGTATAAGGCTCTGCAGAGATGCAAAATTAAAAAAAACCCAACAACCTAAATACCTCCGTTGTCCTATGGAATATACAATTCAAGCTTAAGACAAGAAATTCCTATGAGAAATGAGATGAAGAAACAGATGGGGAATGTGCTGAAACAGAATGGTAGTACTGGCTGGCAGGATGGGCAGTGGAACCAGTACTCTGTGACCTTATCATTTCCAGAGGGCTTTTTAATGAATACCATGGTTTATTTTCCATTTGTCCTCTAGCATTAAAGCTCATGTATTGCTCAGTGCTCTCTATTGCAAGTGAAGTTAGGCAATACTGACTTGACTATCTTATTAGAAGAGAATGTTTTAAGTGTACAAGCCCAGACTTCCATCAGATTCTAGTTAGCAAACAGCCACTTATATTTAAAATTACAAAAATTTGTGATTTTTTCAAAGCTTTCGATTTGCAGATTCCCCACAAACTTTCAGAGAAAAAGGCAAAATCCTTTAGAAATGTCACATCCTAATTTTTTTCCTATATTTTACATTGAATTTCATAGTCATCTTTTATGAAGCCCTGGGGCCCATGATCAGCAGGGCTGTAAATTCCTGGATCAGGGTTGCAGATCACTAATCCAAACAGTTTGGATTCCTGGCCTTATTTTAGACTCGACTGTATGGCTATAAATCAGGTGACACATGGTTCCCTTTGACAAAAGTAATAAAAACACAAGTTAAATCTGAATTGTTGCCTGCTTCTTGGGTTGCTCAGCCTGAGGGTCACCTACAATCCTAGAGGTGATGAAACCAAATGGAAAGAGTTTGTTGACCATGTTTTTGGAAAAGAGTTATTGAACCTTCTCTGTCCCTATCTAAATATGTCTTCATTTTTCCCCTCTGTATCTGTTTTCCTGAGCCTCTACTGTGGGGAAGAGCACTGGCACTCAGGGGATGTGAGATGCCTGGTGTTGGTTTCTATACAGAACGATGTGTGGTCAAATAACTTCAGTGACTGTTGGATACTGTAACAAAATTGTTTACCTGTAAAATTCTCTTTGTATTGCTTAAGCCAAGCTGAGAAATGTTTTGGTACATCTTCATAGCTAAGGATCCCTCCAATACAGGAAAATGCCTGGTAAACATAGAGACTGTGTCACCAGCTCCTGTTTCATTCTTCCTGCTAACCCTAATATAATGGGAATGGTGGAGGTGAACAGGACAGGTTTAGCAGGCCTTTCTACTGCTGGAGTTTTTATTTTATCAAAAGTTGAGAACTGAGGAGCCGTGACTGGTTCCATCCCACTTGGCTCAGCCATAAATGTGATGGAAGTAAACAGGCACCAGTTGTGTGTGCCTGAGCAGATCTCCTTGCCCTAATACAGGCCTCTGATATGGGCTGATTGTGTGGGTTTATGAGGGAGATGATGCTTGAACCCAGAGTCCTCTGACCTTGTAATACAGAGATCTGGAGAGAAATGGAACTTTGTTTCCTGGCTGCAGTTACGTCTCTAGCTCAGATTTACCAACACCCTGTTGTGTGATGAGTTCAGGACTCTCCGTTGCCAGGAGTGCTTCTTTCCATGGGGACCCAAATACTTGGCTGGGGTGTAGGGTACTTGGTTGTTTTCCTAAGCAGTGGTAGGGGATTGCTTATCCCTTGTCTTCATGGACATGCATTACTGATGCTTTGCTACTTCTCAGGTCCTGTCTGATGTGTTCAACGCCCCTGTGTACACCATCAGTACCACCAACTCTGCCTGTTTAGGAAGTGCTTACAGAGCAATTCACGGTAAGACTGGGGAGAGATACTTTTGAGCCTTCTGGGCATTTCATTTCAGTTGGTTAATACTTGGGATTAACATTACTGAAAATGAGGGGAGAATAAACCTGTGTGGATCTGACCGGAAGGTCACTCTGGTCAAAGAGGGTTTTTTGCTCTTTGTACACTTCAGTCAGGCCCAGGAGTAACATTTACATTATAACTTAAGTCTGGTAGATGCTTCTCAACCAAGGCGTAGGGTCTGGAAACTGTTGATAACAACACGGGAAGGTCTAGGACCTTAATGTGTTGAGTTGCTACCTCCGTGTGCTGCTCGTAGAAGAATACAGCCAACTGAAGGTGCTGGTGTAGCCTGCTGCCCTGGTTTGTGGACCAGGCTGTAAGCTGGAATGCTGAAATGGTCAAACCAAACAAAAAATCAATCCTAGCAAAGAAGTTCAGAGAGGGCAGGGATGACAGGACCAGTAATACTGCTGGCCAATTAAATGTTATTAGACCTATATGTAACTTCCAGCTTTTAAATGTCAAGATGAAGGATATGCAGGGTGTCCTGGCTCCATGCTTGAGTATGCACTTTCTCTTGTAAAAGCATAAATCTTGGGATACTTTTGACCAGTCATTTTACTTGCTGTACTACATCATCAGCTGCAATGTGACAGTCCAAGTTCCACACTTAAAGAGTTAATTATGTCTATTAATGCTTGCAGGTGTATAAGGGTGGGCTATCAGCCATTTAAAAGTTGAATCCCAGGCATAAATTTTATTCACGTATTTTAGAAGTTTCTAATACCTCACAGCTAAACAAGTCAAGGCATGTGTATGAAATCCTGAAGTCCTTATTTAGGCCAACTTTTGTTAGTCTCATTTCTTTCTGATTAGAAACTGTAGATGGCTAAGGTGTGGATAGCTTTTGTACCAGTTCACGTACAATCACGGGATTCCAACAAGCATGGGAAACGTAGCATCAGCCATCAGAAGAAATCAGCCAAGTTTTAATTTTAGAAGCAAATTCTGCTGTCACATTATGGCATCTGAAGATTACATGCTCTCTTGCATTTGAAAACAGCACAGAAAATCGCGCAGCCAAAACCTTGGTCGATGTCTTTAATGCACACAGCATGCTCTCCTCTTTATTTCCAGAAAAGACACAAGGGTTCTGTCAGGCAAAGTACGCTTTTGCAGAACAGTGGAAGCAGTATTGTTAGATTATCCATATGTTTGAAGGCACAATGGGACCATTTTTTCCACCTTGGGGACCGAGTTTCCAAACTGTTTTTCTCTGTACTCAAACTTTGCCTGCTGCTTTAGAAGCCACCAGAAACTTCCCAGCACCTCATGCTGCAGGCAAATTCCTTGTCCGTGAATGCATGTGAAATGTGGGGCCCTCGTTAAAGTTTGTGCAGATATTTTGTATGTGTGGAAGATGTGTATTCCCTCTGCCAGTGTGCAATATGGAATCTGGAGGCTTGGTTGACAAAGTGTTGGAGGGAAGATTTCGGATGCCATGCTGATGGAGGGACTCCTTAGCTCAGGTACTCTGCCAGCCAAGCCCCGGGGGCTTGCTGTGTGTGTTTCTAAATGACATTTTTGATTGATGTTTTCAGCTGACTCACTCTTGGCCAGGCAAAGGAATTGAGTAAAAGTGAAGACTTGCTAATATAAATGAAATATTGATGGCAAGGGCTCCTTAGTAACATTACAGTGTATATCTGCAAGTAGGGTGTTCCACAGTTAGCCTGGGGTTCTTAGCTGGTGTACAAGGAACTCCTGAAATGCTGCGAATCACTTGTGAAGCAAAATGCTGTAGTAGCAGAACTCCCCTGTTATTTTGCTTCCTTATATATAAATATATTTAATAATTTGTAGCATATTTTCTTGACAGTGTTTTCAATTCCTTTTTTTTTTAGTCACGTTTTGTCCTTGAATCCCTTACTTCCACATATTTTCACTGCTGTTTACTGTTTGGTTGTAACCATAAATAATTACTGATATTGTTGAGTAGCATTTGTGCTGCCTACCTGTTCTCCAGGGTACGAATTGAGTGATGGGCAAAAGCTCAATCACAGAGTCCCCACTTTGCGGGCTGGCGCGTAAGAATGTAGGATCTTCTGCCATTTATCCTTCAGTCCTGAATGCTGACCTGACCAGTGAAGATCAATATAATGTATTAATTTGCCAGGGAGTCAAGGTACATCCCTCATCGTGCTTTTTGCATTGATCAGGGTTGTGATTCTCGTTGCAGGGCTCGTAGCTGAGAAGAATGTGTCCTTTGCTGATGTCATGAAACTAGCACCAGAGCCTAGACTGGCTGTTACACCAACTGCTGGGGCTGAGGAGGTGAGCGAGCTTGGGAATACCATTGTCCTTTTAATTTGCTGTCTGCTTCAAAACACAGTGGTTCTAGTAAAATAGATTAATTTGATTACACAATTCTTATTTCTTGTTGTGTAGATAGATTGGATTGGGGGGGTGGGGTGGATTTTTTGGTTGTTGGTGTGATGCAATAATCTGATAGCTCCATCCAGGTCTGTGAGAGTGATTTTTCCTATCTGGCTGTGATCAGAGAGCAAAATCTGTTCCTTAAGGGACAGGAAAAGTTACAAAATAGGTTGAATTTGGATACAGGTCAGTGAGTTTGTATCTGATAATACTGATAAAACAGTCTTGACTTGTTTTGCAGCAAGCAGCATGGAGAAACGCATTGTGATGGTGCTTTCTGGCCTCTTGGAAAAATGTGGCCAAAAAATCTTTGGCCAAAAAAACCCGAAACAAACCCCTAAAAATCTTTCCTGTCTGATCTTAAAGAGTAGTCAGCAGTACTCTGTCTTCACTTGTAGCTCCCAGTTGGAAAGGTGCTAACTGGGAGGATTCAGTAGGCACAAGTCTTCGGTACTGTGCCCATCCTGGGAACGTCAGTGCCTCTGAAGGTGAAATTTGTGCTTTATGGGGCCACATAGATAAAGCCAAAGAAATAGTCATTGTTGTTAACTATGTGGTGCCAGCCCCTGTAAAACCAAGGAAGGAACTGTTGTCACAGGCCCTCCCGTGCAGACCTGTACCTCTTGCTAGCAGGTGCCAAAAGCCTTAGTTTGCAGCAGTTTCTGAAATAGAATGTCCACTAATAAATAAACAGTACAATATGACAAGATTCCTAGAGAACACGAGTTACAATAACCAAAGGTGGATCTAACTCTGTCTTCAGCTATGCAGAAACATCAACGCAGCCTTACACTCTCCATTTATGAGAGGTGGATGTGCCCTAACTATAGGCAACAAGGTTTTAAAGCTTTTATTTAAACTGGGAAATTAATGATCTGCCAAAACTACTAACTCCCAGCTACATGTGTAGTGGAGCACCAGATATCATTGTGAGTAATAACAGAAATGATCATGCTGCATTGTGCCTGCCAGCGTATTATTTAATTATTAACTGAGATGGAGGAGCTCGGTAATCGAATAGAAGTCCCCTTCAGAAATATTAAGACATTGAATAATTTAAACTTGATTGATCTGATCTCATTTAACTCAACCTTTCCCCACCCCCCCACCCCCCCCTATTTTAAAAGCTAAAATAATTAACAGCAGTGGCCTGTGTAACATGTGTTGCAGCTGAAGCCTTCTGCAGGGAATACGCTTCAGGAGACCCCGGTGTCTGATTCGACCTCACGTTGCTGCCCTGTTCCCCCCAAAAATGCTGTCTGCTGAAAAGCTGCCAGGCTGGCTTGTTTGGAGGTGGAGAGTGCTCGCAGACCTGCTTTTGACCCCCTGGGTGCTGCTTCAGCTATAAAACTCAAGGGCAGGGAATACAGCTGTCATTCACAGGGGCCTTGCAAGAGCAGCAAGCACCTCGGACCCCTGCAGGGGCCAAGCCAACCTAACGGGAAAGATCAGTGGGGAATTCAGTTACCTCTTTCTAGTTTACTGTCTGCATAGAATGGCCCGTAAGCTAAAAGAGTTAATTATCTCCTCGATACTTTTCTTCCCCTTTTCCACTTGGTTAGACCTGGCTTTCATAGCACATCTTTTTATTGGTTTTAAATGATGTGCAGCACTGAATTATTGCCCCAGTGAATGATAGAGAAGGTAGTGGCCAAACAGCATGGGAAGGAATAACCATTCCTTTGCTTTAGCTTAGCTTGCCAGCTTCATCCCATTAAAAGCAGCTTCTTGCAATTACATATTCCATGCCATTTCTTTTTTTCCCTTTTTCTTTTTTTTTTTTTTTTTTGATTCCTGTCTTATAATTTTGCAGTTGATGGTGGATTCCCTGGCTAGTTTCATGGCTGTGAAACTGCAGAAAGCCAGAGGGGCCTGTCAGTAATACAGTGCATTAGCATGAACAGTGCAGTAAAAATTCATAATGTGATGAGTCAGTTTGATTCTGTTTTTCACAGAGCTGCATCTCCCTGTCCATCCAATTTCATTCTGTTGAGGTTAGAGCCTTTCGCTTAAATGACGGTTCTTTTTATAAACTTCAAAGTCATCCTGAGGTTAAGTTCTGTCTCACTGAGGAGCTCTTCTGAAAGAGTCTGGCTAACCAATGTGAAATTCCCCGGCCCACCTCCGTACATTTTTTGGACAGCTACAGCTAAATCTTGGCAGGGTGGAGAAAAAACAGGTCATAACACAGCAATCTGCTCTGTTTTCATCCTTTCTTCCTGGTATAGGTTGGAGACAGCATGTGTTAGATCATTGGAAAGAGGAAACCTCCTATAGACAGAGGTCAAATGAGACAGTTTGATGTAGCTTCCTCTTCGTTGCCAAGGCCTATGCACGCAGTAGGGGTTTCCAGGAACCAAAAATGCAAAAAGTGTTTCTTTGACTGCTGAGGGATCATTTGTGATAATGAATGTGATTTCGGAAAGGAAGGGCAGGGCACACAAAACAGCTCTTCTAGTTCAATTAAACTGATGGGCAGGTAAAATAGAATAAAGTCACAAGACAGAGAACGTAGAGCTTGTGATGGGTGATGAATTAGTAGTTAGTGGAAACTGAAGTCCCATAACTTCCAACTTGTCTAGCAAAAATACGACTTTATTTTGTAGCAGGCCAGCCTGCCTTGAAGAGATCGTTTCAAAGAGGATAAATCCCTCTCTGTGGCTATTTCCCTAAGTTGAACCTGATTTCACAGTATATTTGTAGGGTGTGGGGTCCCACTTGAGCTTGTTTCTAATTCTGTCCATACCCAAACAAGTCTTAAGGTATTCTGGTAGTAACAAATGTGGTGACAATCTTTGATCACTTACTTGACCAGGCTAACTGAAATCAGTTATCTGTGGGTTAACCTGATGAATCCTTCTTCCCTGTTTTCATAATAGCAAAAATTAAGGAGTCGTATCTGTGGAGCCTCCTCTCCACCTCGAGAAGAAAGATTAATCAGAGCTACTAAGCATGACAGAAATAACCGAGAGATTCTAGAGCAATAAATATATGTTAACAGACAGAAAGCATCTATTATTCCAGGATTAGAATTCAGATCTATTTTAGTAATCTATTAAAGCAGAGATGGTTGTCTAGTTGGTTAATTAAGCAAAAAAAAAAAGCACGAGAGAGAACGTGATTACCTGGAGCTGATCACTTGTGTTGACACAAGCCATATGCCTATGATGTACTGTCAACTCTATTGTGGTGGTGTTCTGTAGAGTTTCGTAGGGAGAAGGCGTAGCGCAGTTCACTACCTCTGGGTGTGTAATTCTTGATTGCATTATTGACTCTACTGAGATGTATTAATCCTGCAAAAATTCAAGAAGGGAAAATGTAAACCTAACGGGTTTTCTTGACTTTGGTGAATTACCTTGTAAGTAGATAGATTTATAGAAGTGACCCTATTACCCAGGAAGGTTATAATGACCTATTTATTGATTTAAAATAATGATATTTTTGTTGAGTTAGATATTGGAGGGGGGAAGTTGTTTTCTACAATTGGTTTAGGTTGGTAATATAATGCAAAGTAGGTAATACTAATATAATCATGAAAATATCATAGGTATTGATGGGAGTTTGATTAAGGTGATTTGTATAGCCAATATTTTATTTTTTTTTTAATCTATTCAACTGATTTGTAGAATGAATATCTGAAGTAAATAAAGGAACAGTTTGAGGTGTCATTCCTTGGAGGAATCTTCAGAATATTTCGAGACACTGTCATATTCTTTCTGCTTTATGAGTGTTCTTTCTCTGTTAAGAAAGGTGAACATCTGCTATGATTCAAAAATAAAACATCTGTAACTCGATTTCTTAAGCAAATCTCTTTAAGTAATTTGAGCTTCGTTTAAAAAAACCAAACCAACAGACCTGTCAGAAGTAGCAAGTGTTTGTGAGAGACTGATTAGTTTTAATCTATTCAGGGTAGATTAAATGTACTTGGGTAGATTAAAATTTGATAATCATCAGCATCATCTTTGTCATTTGTGAATTTTCAATTGCTCCAATCGTTGGCTAACGTAGCATTGCAGGAGACAGAAGGATCCATCCATGTGGATTGTCACTAGTTGGAATAATTTGTAGCTGTTTTTGCTTTTTAGAGGGCATCAGGGACAATGGCAACAGTGAAAGCCCTGTTGAGTTCATAGGCCGGTACTATGGTGAGATACAGTCTGATGACATACTTGATTTGGACTAGAGAGCAAGGTAACATTTATCTGAATGCACTTTCCAGGGAGGGCAAGTGAAGTTATTCTCTGTTATAATGCAATATTTATCATTAGCACCTTCTTAGTTATTTGTGAGACTGTCGGAGTGTGGCTGAATTGTCCCAGGAGAGAAGTTTAGGATTTGTAAATGAAGCCATCGGAGTGCTGCTGATATTGTGGAGTAGGTTATAGAGATAAGCAGGAAAAAAAGCCCATAATATAGCAAGGACAATTAAATTATGGCCAATAATAAGGTTCATGTTGTGATACGTGTAATTACTTTTGTTAAGTATCATGGTTTGATGTATTAGGTTTGAGGTTATGACAGAGAGGGGAATTTATGTTCTTGAGTTTTTATGCATCACTGAGAGTTCTTTATTCCCTTTGGGCCACAATTATAAAAATAAATCTATCTAATTGCCTCAGGAAAAAGACTCCTGGAACCGCTTAGGAGGAGTCGCCCGAGGTTCTGCGGAGGCAGTTCAGTCACAGCAGACGTGGGGAAGCATCTTTCACAGACGCAGCTGCTCAGGCCGTGTTCTCGGTCGGGGCGGTTTTGCCTTTTCTTCTCTGTACTTCACGGGAGCTGCTTTGCTTTGGCCCCAAACTCCAGCTGGTGTCAAGCTGGCGTGTGAAATACCGCTTCTGAAAAGCTTGTAGTACCGCTGGGCTTCTCGGCCATGAGGTGCTGGTGGTGTTACAGCCAAACTCCCCGGGGAAGAGGAATTGAAGACTTTGGCTTAGCCTGCTGAACTGTGCTGCTTTTTACCCCAAATGAACAGGAATAGAGTAAAAGGAATAGTCTTAATTCTTTTGTTTGCCCTTCTTTTTTTTTTTTTTTAGATGGTCCGTAATGCAGCATTCATTGGCACTAATGGCTGAGAAGCTTATTGCAAATGCCTGTGTTTCCTCAATTAGCAAGCTAAGTGCTTAAGTCCAATAAACAGGAAAAGAAACTGTATCAGTAAATGTGGTTCTTCATTTATTTGGACACATTTTAATTTAGAGTGATGTATTAGCAATAATACTTCCCAGCCTTCTAGTAAAATGCACTGTTGTGTATTTTGTAAAAATACTGCCGGGTAAATAATACGGAGCCTGCTTTCTCAGTGCCTGAGCTTACTTACCAATGCAGCTTTGTTGTGCTGAGTCTTTGCTGAGAAGCGCTGAGGGTTTATCAAATTTACAGAATAGCAACGTAAGAAATAGCGAGGCTTGATTATAGATGCTTCAGTGGGTGAAGGAGCAGTTTTTGTTTGACATACTGATACTCCCAGTATAGCCATAATTGCCTGCTCAATATTTTGTTTACTCTGATGTGCATATTTAGCAGAAATGGGAGCAATAATATTCTTTGGGAACATGAAAAGCATATATATATGTACTTCACTGAGCCCCCAAGGCTCTTGGGTAGTTAGTTAAAAATACCATGCTGAGTCATGTGGTGTTTCATAAGTGGCGCACTTTATTTTCTAACCCCATAAATCTGCATAAATCTCCATGGATCTCAGTATCGCTGTCCTGTGGAGAAGAGGAATTGGGGCACATACATGTTAAATGACTTGCCCAGGGTCACTGCACGAATCTTTTGCAGAGATAGGAGTGAGTAGGTTTCTTTGTCTTAATTGGTGAAAGACACTGTAAAGCTCAGTCACTGCGAGATGGGTTTAAAAACTGTCATGGTGATGCCCTGGCTAGTGAACAGTGTCTCTTCCGATGCTCCTTCTCTTCTTCCCCTTCATAGACTTAATCTGTTGTAGAAATGTACTTCAACTTCTCTAACACCGGGTTGGTAAAAGGGAGGAGTTGACGAAAACAGACTCCTTCTGTAGAATTTGTCCATTGAGTTCCTCTCACCTGCCATTGTGAAAAGTGGCAGTGAGGATGAAGAGCTAAATCCAAGTTTCACTGGTCAGACTGAAACTATCCTTCTGGAAGAGGGAAACAGAAACTGGATATTTTGCCATCTATTGAAACACAGAAGCAAGGGACGCTAATTCTTTATTCCCTAGATGAAAGCTGTGTGATTTAATTATTTTTTTTCCTTTGATTTTAGAAAGTGTGACTGTTATAGACACCGAGGCTACTGCAGGACTGTACATAATATTGTGCAAGAACAACCCTGTGACCTCATAGTTTACACTTGAAATGTTTTCCTCCTGAATTTTTCATGCATTTACATACTTCGTTTTTGACTCTACCTGGAAACGGATAAAATGCATTTAAATGCTGGGTCTCACTTATTGATGAGAGCAGTAATTCAGTTTACTGGGTATGATTCATTATGGTTCTATAACCTCTCTGAACTTGGAGCCAGGAGCGAGACTACCCTGATTATGAATAACATCAGTGCAGAGGGCTTGCAGACCAGGCTGGCGGCCCCTACGATTCATTGTGGCACGGATGTGACCTTATGGCATCTGCCTAAAGACTGCTCGAGCCTGTACCAGACCCTTCTTTGTGCTCAAGCTATCAAATGAGTGAAGTGGTCCTGATATGGCTTGTTGAAGTACTGATTATATATTATTAGATGGATGGTTAAAACCAGAAAGAGGAGATAAGGAAGATCTCCAAGATCTAGATGAAGTACAGTTATGGTTGGAGGCAGCAGTAGGGCTAGGCTCTGTTCAGGGTTTCTGCTATGTAACCTGGTCACATATAAGCAATCATCTTGTCACATATAAGCAACTCATCTTGTCACATATAAGCAACTCATCTTTTGCAACATGTCCTGTGATGAATTTGAAGCAAAGGGGAAAGAAAAAGAAAGGTAACAAATGATACAAATCCCAACCTGGATCTTGCCCATATCCAAAAGCATAGGGCATGTTTGAATCTGGGATTTTAAACACATTTGAGTCTTGATTCTTCTTTCTATGGTTGTAACAATTCTGGATCTAAAAATTCCTGGAGAATTCTAGCTAGGGAAATAAAAAAAAAGCTACTCAGATACTCGGTGTAGTTGTGGAAAGAAGTTAAGTCTCCATTTGTCCCTCTGAGCCAGGGAGCAAGGAGCCTGGCCATGGAGAAGATTGTAGATGGGAAAAGTTGTGGGTGTGAAAGATGTGAAGGAGAAAAGAAGCTCAAATAGATACGAGAGTATGAGAGGGGCAGGAGGGAAGAGAGAGTGTGAAGTGTGTTTTAGAAGGCCCTGGTCAGCGTATTGGCCAAGGAGGACCTTTGTGACGGTGGTGTTTGACTGTGCTTAGAGGGTAGAAGTGTGCTAGGCAGAGGAGGAGGGGACAGAGGCAGTGATCCATCATGAGGTAGCAGAGGGAGGCAAGGACAGGAGTTCTGCCTGGGTGATTAGGACAGCTATTACCGAGGGGACATGTCAGATGGGGAGAGGTGACTTTAGCTGAGCTCCTTCCTCTGGAAGTAATGACTTCTGCTTGTAGCAAGAACGCGGCCACAATAAGAACAACCCGTGCACGTCATAAAATTAAGCTGTAAAGGAGATGGTAAAAAGCACTGTGACATTTAAAGAAGGAAGACTCTGCAGCATTTCCTTGAGCAAACTGGAGAAAAAACCCCAAACCCTCGGGTACCTATGAAGATGCTGCATTTTTCAGGGCTGGAGATTTTTTTTAACTGCTGTGTGATTTAAAAATCTAATTTTTCAACCTAGGCATATTTATTTCTTTTTCCTTTTTAGCTCTATTGTCCACTTCTGAAAAGATACGCTGAGCTTGAACAGAAGGTTATCTACAACTCAACCTCTTCTTGTCTTGTGAAATAGAAGCAAACAAAATTTATAAGTCGGCTGAAGAGTGGACTCCCAAGGAGAAGAGCAGAAAAGATTTGCTCAGAATTTACTGGAGTTTAAATCATTTTGTTCCTCTTTGTAGACAAATAATTTTTAAATGTCTGTGTGTGACTGTGTTGGTGGAAAAAATTACATTGTGATTGAAAACCTGATTAAAAAAGCATCTTATTGCTCTGTGTGTTTATGACTTCAGTTTTTCTTGGGTACTTTTCAGATCCTGCTTACTGTTTTGGAATAGCTGGTTGACAAAGTCAAGTCCCTTGTATATATGAATCACTCTACCCATCTCCATCAGCTTTGATTCCATGTATTTAGCATGCCAGCCTCTGCGTACCTGTCTAGCACAGTATCTGAATTTCACAACTTCTCTTGCTTAAATCTTTTGAGACTATCTTTCTGCACATCTTTAACTTGTTGATGTTTATATCTTTGCCTATGTGAAACCAACAGAAAGCATAAGCACACTGACTTAATCCCATCTTTCTTTAATATGTGGAGGTTTGTGGTGTGAAGGCTGATTAAAGTCTCTAAAGACTCCCTGGGATCCTCAGAAAAGGGGAATTCTTGTTACATGACACTATGGAAAGTCTGTTCTGTGATAAAACATGATGTGGTTGGATTTTAGAAAACTGTGGAAAGCACAGAGGCTTTATGTGATACGGACACCATTGCACAATGTTTTACTTGACATCAGCTTTGTAAATAGAAAATAAGGAAACAAATGTGTGATTTACGTGTTTCCATTTCAAAAAGCAGTCATTTCATCTTCAGTCCAGTTTGGGATTATTCTGTTTTCCTTTCCTCTTTCAGGTGACCTGGCTATGAAGTCACACTGGCATGAAGGTCACTGTGTTTTTACACCACCAATATCCCATTTCTTTCTTGGACATCTTGAGCAGAACCGGTGACTGTCTTGCTCTGTTGCAGCTCTTTCACTTCAAATGTTTTGGTCCAGATTAAGTAGCCTTTAGCTGAGAAAAGAGAAAATAGAAGCCAGGAGATCTTTCTACAGAGATATGTGGAAGTTGCAGAATTTGAATGAACATCCTAAATCACCTTGTGCGAGTGGGAACACTTTACTGCACCGTTCTGCAGTGCCAGTGTCTTTCCCTTGGGATAAAATTTCTCCTGGGAATAACGCAGATTTATTTAATGAAACTGAGTGAAGCCTTTCTGCCCTTCCTGTAGAAGCTGTAATGTGCCTAGGGAATAAGCCAGGGAATTGGAGGGAGCAGAGAATCTCTTCACTGAGTATTTGAGAGCTGGCTTATGACCCTGATGGAGTTGGGTGACTTAAATTCATATTCCTCACATTACAGTGGCAGAGGAGCACTCTCCCTGTCCATGCTGCATCTCTGGTGAGAGTGGAAACCCCTCACCATGGCTCACCTCTGGAGGGACGGGAGAACGGGGACGTTCCTCCTTTGCTCTCCCTTTTAAATTTAAGTGCTTCATTTGCGAGTATGAACAGTGCCTTTTTTTTTTTTTTTTTTTTGTTCACAACTGAATAATTATAACTTCTCTTGGTATTAGCGTGATTACCCAGGAAGGTCAAGAATTACATTTCTGCATTTCTAAGGCAGGCTTCTTCTAAGCAATTGCTTTAAGATGTGGCATTACAAATACACATCTATCTCTTTTATGTGCTTATTATTCTGGGTCCCAAGGTACAGTGCTAAAGCATATAATACTTCTCACAGGCCTCCACCGTCAGCAGTTGCTTTGTCATTGAGCAGGGCTGTAGAGAGGTACAGAAGGATTCATTAATGCAAGTTAAACAATGCCTACTAGTTTAAGCGGCATTACCATCATCATTAGTCTTTAGTTCTGTCTTGTTACTGGTTTGACATCAAGGTTAATGACACAGGGGAGGGTTTCAGAGAGGTTGTTTTAGCTTTGTGCAGTTTTGGTGGCAATTTCTTGAGTAGCTCTTTTGGCTTATCAGAGAGAAGACTGATGTCTTTTGTAGCTTTGTGGCTTTATTTGCCTGTGAAATGGAAGACTCGGGGTCAATGTCTTACTCAGCTGAAGAAGGTTAAAGCTTACGTTTCCCAGCTCATAGCACATGTTAGAACATTTCTAGATAATATATTGGCTCCTAGTAAAGTGTTATGTGGTGCTAGTAGGATATCATCTAGACGGTTTAACTGCTTTCTGCGCCTGAGCTCTTCTCTGGGTAGGGAGAAGGAAACACTTCATTCTCTCTTGGGCTGGCTTGGAGCTTTCTGATGTGTCCCACTTCAGTATTAAAACACTGTTTCCCCGGGGTAACTGATGCACTGTGTGCTTGCTACAGGAGTCCTTTAGAAAAGACTTGGAGGCTCTGAAGGGCCAGGAGTTGAGTACCATTGAATTATAGTATTGCTGTGGTGATGGGTTTATTAGGGCTGGCCTCTGAGGAATGGTGTCTGGAGTATAAGAATTTATAGACAAGCTCTTTTTTTTTTTCCAGCTCACCAAAGTTGCACATGTTCACTGACTAGTGTCAGATAGAGTAAGACTCAATAAATCTCCCCCTTGAAAGGTCCTTTGAAGAAATGCTGCTGTAAGACTTCCACCACTCTTTTCTTTTTGTCTTTCCAGGAAAGCACATTAGCAAGCCAAGGAACCACCAGCTTCTGGCTTTCACATGCACATCCCTCTTAAAAAGCCCCCAATGATGGAAGGATCTGGTGCCCTTTGGTTTCCAAAATCATGTGGATTTTTTGCCAGCTTCTCTACCTTGTGTTATTCTCGTTGTCTAGAGTAGAGTAGTTACCGACGTAATTAACAGCTAACAGAAACCTAAAGGCAAGCCAGTGTCTTACACCTCAATGTATTTCATGGAGGTTGATTTCTTCCCTCCCACCGATGTGGTCTTGTCTTCAAGGTGAGCAAAATGGCATCCCCATCTTCTCTAGCCAAAAGGTTAGCTTCTGTATTTAAAGACCTGTTGAGCTATTCTTAGTCTAGACTAATCTGTCTTCTGGAAAAAAACACCCTTGATTGCTGGAAGGAGGTTGTTCATTGCTGTCTAACCTTCATCTCCTGTCTGACACAAGCAAAGCCACTTCTAGGTTGAAGGTGGGTCATGATGTTGCACGGAAAAAATCTGAGCATCTTGCTTAGCTCAGTGGCCCTGAGCCCTCACCAGTCGATCAGAGCTGCACTGGATTCACTCAAGAGCTCTTGGTGTACCACAACCTGAAGACAAACAGTTTTCTTTGCAGCTTGAAGTCTTTTAAAGTCTTTTGTGATGCAGCTGGAAATAAACAGGGAAAGATGTTTGCTTTTTCTTAAGGGATCAGACTAAGAGAGCTGGAGCTCTGACTGAATAAGTAATGTACTGAAAAAAAAGTCTGTGCTGTCAGTGCTTTAATAAGTAATTGAGCTGAATACCACCATGTGTGATCCCAAGGGGACCTTTTTGTTTTTCAGCTTTCGTTTCCTTTGGAGTTGCAGCTACCACCACAGATCACAGAGCAGCTCAGGGAAGGGTGTGTATCTAAAGCCACAAAAAGCCAAAGCTGAACTTTCAACAAATAATTTGTTTTATCCATATTTCTATTACTTTGGTCCCCAGACTGCTGTGTGGAGGTTAGGGGCTGAGGGAAGAAAAGAGTAACATTTGAGAGAGCTAAACTCTCTGCTGTTGGTACTTGTCATGAATACAGGGCCAAAGTATGAAACCTTCCTTAGCAGAAAGGTACTAATTCGGATTTTTCTTCTCCTCAGCAGCTGATTTTTCATGTAACTTCTTGGGTTTTGATGTCAGTGAGATCTCAACCCTCATGTTAAATTGGGTTGAAATTGATAAACATACAGCTAATGATGATAAGCAGGTGGGTGGACATTCAGATACTGGAGGATCTCTATCCCATGAGGAGCGTCTCCTTAAGAAACTTTTCTGAAGGTGACTGTAGTCCTGATTCCACGTGGCTTGAAATTTTAATAGTTTTACTCTTGTGCAAATTGGATATAAAATTGCACCATTGATATTACTTCACATTCATTTTGTGCAGAACAAAATCACAATGTGATGTGCAAGGCAAGGGAACTCAAGATGATTTTTTTTGGTAACCCGCTTTTTTCCTGAGCATGTCTGAAGTGTGTGAGTAGGACATCTTTGACTGGGATATTCAGAGCAGTTACAGTCCCTGCTCACCTTCTGTGCTTTGATTACATCCTAGGTCAAGGCTCTTTGGTTAGGTGGTTCAAGTGGTTTAGCTATCAGTCATCAAAGCTTACATTACCAGAATGTAAGGCTTTTTGATTTATTTTTTTTCCCCTTTTTCCTTCATGCAGCAGATAAGATCTTTTCTTGTACATGCTTCACCTTTTCAGCTGTTTCCAATTCCGTGGGATGCTAAGAACTTTTCTGATGTGACACTTTCCTAAGTAAACTTGTCTCCTGCTGAAATCCAGCCCCAAGAATCATTTTACTTTACTTGTTCTTCTGCTCCTCTGTTGCTTCTTAAAGTGGGCCTTGACAAACCTAACGATGCTACTGTAGTGATTCCAGACTTCTGGGAATGTCTCAGCCATTGTGGAAACTGAATGATTTCATTCAGTGTTCTTGAAGCACTGGAGGGGCAGTTATCACTGCTTATGGATACTGCTATGATCTCCCAGGTCAGTCTTTCACTAAATTGCCTCATCCATTGGTGCGTCAGCCTGCTCAGTAGAACAACTGGGGATATTATTAATTGCAGACAATGTTTCTTGCTCTCAGCTCTTTAGATGACAGTTATTTGTGATGTGTTCTTGGTGAAGTTGCTGTGATTAGCTCTGCTGTTATTTGGTATATTGTGCCTTAGTACTCTGTAATGCATCTGTCTGGTTGTCCTTTCTTTTTCAGCGTCTCATCAGCCTGTCTTTGGTCACTCAGGTGTGGGATTCGTCTGACCAGTGTAGACATCTCTGTCTGCTATCATATGGGCTTCTTTTGTAATCAAAGGAGAGGACCACAAGGGAGAGGAGTTTCTGGCTGGCTTTCATCTTATGGCAGATGTCTACAACAGATCAGGTGATTTGTCTCTTGAGTGAGCCATTTCTCCCTGCTGAGTAGAAAGGCAGTGGTGTGGAGAAGAGGACAGAAAAAGCCAATTTTATTTCTTCTGCCCAAAATCCTGAAGACTTGATTGAAAGCTGGTCTCAACTTTGGAGACAAGATTTGTCCCCAGTTACCACTGTACAACTAAGAAAGCTTTCTTGTTCCAGGTCTGCTCTGTTTTTATTGTCAAATCCATGAGATTGACCTCCCCGACACCTACCAGATAGTCCTCTCCATACACCTGCATGGAGATACCCAGCAGATATAGGTTAGGAACTTTGTTATTTACATTCTTGCTTTTTGTCCTTTTGTTGCGTGCCCTTGCTTGTGTTTATCCCTTCAAGCTGGACTCTTCCAGGCATTTGTGTTATGCCTGCAAGCTCAGTACCCCGGTTCAGTGAAAGACAGCTCCCTTAAGACTTAGACAAGCATTGCACAGGAAGACAAAGGTCTGTTCAACTCACTGTTTAGAGACAATATTTACTCTCTGACTGACATGTATGCACCAACCTCCTGAAACCTCAACTCTCTTCCAGATCTGATAAATACTGGTGTATTGGAAGATGGAATTCTCCTTAAAAAGTAGTCTAAGCCATGCAGTATAACAGAAGAAGACAGAGAAACAGAGCAGAAAGGGAGCTGCTTCTTTTCTGAGGACGTTCGTCTTAAAACACGTTGCAGAAAACAAGTGAAAAACAAAGGATTCTCACACCACTGCCATAGCCTGTTAGGTTAGGATAGGACATGCCCCCGTCACTCCTGGTATCATTTCTTTGCCAGATTCCTGCCTTGCTTGAGGACAGCTGCATATAGGAGAAATATCCTTTTGATCAACAGAGATACTGTTGAAAGGTGACAATACACTGCCCCAATTTTCATTTCGCAGCCTAATTATCCTGGTCCCTGCCATTGTTGTCCCTCAGAAGAAATGCCCACTTAAGCAGAGGGGAGAGAAGACACTGAATGCAGCTAATCCAGTATGTGATTTAGACATCTAGACTGAATGAATAAGCAAATAAGTTGCATTTCAAGACCTCCCTTGCTGTGAAAGCATTGTTTGGGTTTTTTTTTCTCAGAGTGACTCTTGGCTCAGAAGTTATGGCCATTGTTTTTCATTTGTTTCCACCTCACCATGTTTGCAGCATGGCAGACTCTCCCAAAAGCCTTTCAGCACAGACTCATTTTGCTGTTTGAGCAGTGAATACCCATTTTTCCTTTTGAGCTGTGTTGTGTGTGGTTTTGCTGTGCGTTATAAACGGACCAGTTAAACAAGTGTTGCTGACAGCTGCCTCTGCCTCTTGGTAGTCAACCCTCATCATTCATGGGCTTCCATAGCAAAAGAGGTGAGCCACCATGGGGCAAATGCTTCCTGCAAAGGACAGAGTAAATGTCAAGAAACTCTTTCCTTTCTCTGTTGGCCCAGAAATGTTGCTGTAACTTAGTCACTGGACAGACAGTGTTGGATTGTCCATAGCATGAGTATTTTGGGGTAAGGGTTGCTGATGTTCAGCCAGATTGTCTAGGTGAGAAATCCCTGAAGTGAGACTGGACAGGTAATTTACATCAAGTTCTGCATTTTGTAATTTGTTCTCTGAATCTTTAAATGACAAAGTAAATTAACTTTCTCAGATGAGTGAGAATCAGGTGTTTAGAGGGGGAGGGAGAACGCATCTGGACTTGAGAATTGCTTGGTGAGGGGACTCAGCTAGTTGGTCAGGCTCCCTTTTTTCTGAACTGGTGCATCTTACTTTTTTTCTTCTACAGAAGCCCAGGATCACAGGAGATGTGAAAACTGGTCCCTCCCTGGGCTTCTTCCAGCCTACTAACACTGGCCTGCATACTGGCACCTGCGGTCAAACCCACCAGGCAGAGGTAGCACCCAGAGCTCCCTACTCCTGATGATGTGCTGTCATCCTGAAGCCATTGTCCAAAAATGTGGCTGCTTCTCACCCATCACTTTTAGTTGAACATCAGGATGTCTTTAGGGGCTGAGTTGTGCTGCCTCTTGGACCTGTATCAGATTGTGAGCTTAACCTTCAGCAGAGGTGAAAGATTTCAACATACTATTTTTTTTTAACATGATGACTAGAAACTCTGAGTATGACCTGGCCATGAAGAAGGTGAGTGTTATCCTTGAGCTTACCTGTGTGCCTTTCTGATTGAGAAGGGAGCATTACCTGAGGCAAGACTCTGGTAAGACCCAGCCTGGGAGGGCATTTGCAAATCTGCTCTCTTATGCTCAAGAAAGAAGAATGAAAACTGGAACAGGATGATAAGTTGAACTGCCCTAGGAGAGGAGAGTGAAAGCTTAGCTTGCTTTGCCTAGCAAGTGAAAGCCGTGAGGCAATACCATCATTCAGTAAAATAAATTTGAAGTGCAATTGAGGAGTAAAGTGAGGGTGAGGTGCTGAAGGACCTCTTGTACGCTGTGTGTGGTGTCAGGAATGTAGAGCCACATACCTGCAGCATGACATTTTGCAGGGCTATAACCTGATGTCAGAAATCCTGTGCTGAGAGCTGCATTTGGTTTGGACTAGTAGTGACCTTTAGAAGAACTGTTGTTTGCCACGTGGACAGAGCAGGGTTTCACACTTGACCTCTTTTGAATTTCCTTCTTGACTGTGTTTGGTTTGGGGGAAGGAACTAGTATGGAAGGGACAAGTAAATGGAGAGCTTCCAACTCTACTTCTTAAGCTTGGGACATGTAATAGTCCAGTGTGCTATCAGTTTGCTGGGCTAGTCCTCTACAAACAAGAGGAATTTACCCTGCGGCAATCTTTCTTCACTAGAACCCTGCAGAAGGAAGTGAAGTTTAATTAGCATTTTCAAGTGGACAGCCTTGAAGTTAATGATATTCAATAAAGAAAAATTGTTTTAACCTTATTTGCACTTTTCAATTTACTTATTAGAGGCCATCTGTTATATTTTAAGCAAGAGCACTGGGAGCTAAACTCTCAGATTGTCAAATGAGGTTTTAACTGGCTAAGCAGAAGGGAAAGAACAGGCTGCCTTAAATGAGCAATTAGACTGTTTTTCTTCAATTTCTCACTTTTGTGTCAAAAAGCAAACGGTCAGCATTTCAGGCAACAGTTGAGTTGTGACAATGACATCTGTTTCTACAGGTGCTGATGAGTCCTGGGGAATGTCACTTGTCCTCAAATCTCAGATACGTCCCAACGTGGAAGAACCTCAAAAAGCCAAAGGTGAGATGAAACTGGTGAGGGATGTGAAGGGCAAGAATAAGGACTTCTCTAAGTGAACCACCAGAAAAAAGAAAACAGGGGAATGTTGACTTGCTGCTGAAGGGTTGGCCAACCTCGTGACAAAGGGCATGGAAAAAGCTGAGGTGCTCTTTGCCTTTGTTATTACTGGCAAGTTCTGCTCTCAAGTCTCTTTATCTCTATGCTTAGTGGAAGAACTTACGTGCGACCTATAGTAAGGGAGGATCAACTTAGGGACTGCTGAAGCAAAATGGGCATACATTCATTGACTGTCATGAGAATTTGACTCCTAAGCTTGGCTGTCTTAACCTTGAGCAGATTCCCACCATACCTCCGAGAAGCAGGGTGTTTTTCCCATGTTGCTGGGCAAAGCAAGAGCCTTTGGCAGGAAAAGAGCCAAACCTTGGTCTCCCAGGTCTCATGAGAATAATTTGAATACTGAGCCACCCATAATTCCTCCTGAAGGTCTGGGAAAGGAAAGCAAAATGTCCTCTTCTCCAAATTTACTTAAAAACCTATGGGAGCCAGTACAGCTGGGGCTGTGCATCTGGATTTGGGACTGTACATTTGTGTATGGATGTTAGCAGTCCCTCTGGATTTAATGATAGATGTACTGCTGTTCACCTGAGCATCCTGAATCACCTCTGACTCCTGGTCTCTGGGGGTTTTGGCTGCAGTGGCCATAAGGTTACCATGCCCAGAGTGGGAGTGAAATAATCTCTTTAATCCCTTTTGTAGACGAATGCAAAATGTGATCAACGCCATGGGCTGATACCCTGCTCCCCAGGAGCTGCAGCTTAAATTGATACAACCTGAATCCCTTCAACCTGGAAATTTGAAGACTAACCACACAGTTGTTTGAAAATCTAGATTTTTAGCTTCACTCCCGTGGGTCATTCCACTGACAACAGGCTGAAGTTGACTTCTCTATGTGAGGTATTGTGGGTAACTCAGATTTTCTAGGG
The DNA here is from genome assembly GCA_025331215.1 of Actenoides lindsayi. NCBI lineage: Eukaryota > Metazoa > Chordata > Aves > Coraciiformes > Alcedinidae > Actenoides > Actenoides lindsayi. The sequence continues at coordinate 64,836 of WTSP01024879.1, read as the reverse complement.
GCTGAGCCCACCAGCTCCTGTTGATGCTAGGCTTGCTCTGCAGCCAGCTGCATTTCTGTCCTGCGCAGTGAGTTACAGTGACATAAGGAAGGAGAAATGATCCAAACAAAAGAAACAGGGCAGAAACATAAACTGGATCACCTTGATTCACAGCAGCACTCGATCATCAGTAAGAAAACCCCCACTAAACCAAATGATCTATGAAGTATCTGCAGCAGTGAAATCCAGCTGCCAAGAATGTTACTGTAAAAAATAGCTGTAATGGGTACTGTTAGTTTGCTGTAAGCGCTAAAGCTGAATGTGTGTGCAATAAAACAGCTTTTATAAAACCTTACTTCTGTGTCATTCCGAGCTTAAAATGCTATTTTGTGTTCAGATCTATAGAGAAGAAAGCAACCCACTACTCGAGGTGACTTTTGTTTTAAGACTCTTTTAAATTTACAACTGAGCGGGCTAAAATGCTTTTCATCAAAGTACAAAAGTTTCATACTGTAATTAATGGCAAGTGATATCTAACGCAATAAAACACCATCATTTGAGTGTTCTTACAAGACTATTTATGACTGGATATTGAAACTGATAATGATTCTGCCATTTGTCCTCATAATTTATTGTTCCAAGGAGAGGCAAGTGGTGTTAAGGGTTCACGATCCGTTTTATGGAAAGAGTGCTGAATTCAGCTTTTTATGGGTGCAAATGACAATGTTTGGCGTTCAGGGCTTGAGATGTGTGGTGTTGATGCTCTTTCTTAGAGAGCAGAAGTCACTGGCTACGTGATCCAGTTGTAGGTAGCCTTACTGGGACTAGTGCAATGACTTAGTCATCCTCTCAGCAGGATTCCTTGGAAGACCAGAGCAGGATATTTGTGGAAACCTTCTACGTGGTTTCCGAGCTAGATGATCTCATGAAGTATCGCTTTGGGCAGCCAAAGTGGAATTCATTATAAACAACCTAATCCACAGCCCATGGAAGATAATGGAAAGAATTACTGGCTCTGGCAAGTCTTGTGTCAGGCCAAAACAAAAGCTTGACTCTGGAGGAGGCTTCTCTTGGTCTTGCAAAGTGCCAGTCAGACTGTATCCCTCTGAGCACAGCTCTTTCATATTGCTCCGGGCCAAGGCTGACTTACTGAACACTCCAGCTCGGATCCTCACCTTATGCAGGCTCATTGAAACCTGGAGGAATTTCTTTAAAATCAGTGTTGATGCAACTAGGGGAAAATCTGAGTGAAGTCAGACTTTGGGTTTTTTTTTTGAACAGATATCTGAAAAACAGAGATGATGCTTCAGTCTGCTGGACTCTTGGACCTGAGACTACAGCTTTTTGGTTTTGCCCAACCTTCTGTTCGTTTGCTGTGGTGTAAGGTGAAGATTTGCATTTCCACCAAGGCAGCCCTAGCGTCAGTCCAATGAGTTTCTTGCTGCTTTGCAAATAGCTTGGAGTGAATGTGATGCCACAGAGGCAGAAAGCAGGATGTGGCCCGTTTTCTTTGCTGTTCAAGAGCTACGGTCTCCTTCCTCTTCCCTTCCACCTCCCCTCGTTTATTCTAATCAGCATGTCAAAAGGGAAGTTTCTCCCTTATTGGAGGTTATCCATGTCAAGGGAATTTATGTTTCCATCTCTACCTGGGGGCCCATCAGCAGATGAAGATGGAGAGCAGTGACTTAGAATGACTTTGAAGCAACACCCAGCAGCAACTGAAGACAAGAACATAACCTTAGTTGACGTTTAAAATAACCCGATACACAAATAAAACCATTCTCCTAAATTATGCATCTTCTACTCTTGGCTGTTCTTAAAGGAAAGGGACTGGGTGAGTGTTCTCTATGTGTGCCTCTTCCTTTTCCCGTGCTGGGAGCTGAGTGACAGATGCACACTGATGGAGCATAGTGCATTGATTTTTGTGGCTGCAGTACTTTATGGTGAAAAGAAATACAGCTTTTCAAATGATGGAGGGCCCCCATTCAGAGAAAACAAAAGTGAGGCGTATGGGTGAGTTTTGCTGAATTGCCTTAGTTATCTGCTTTGGGTTAAGCATGTGCTTAAATGCTTTGTGGACCGGCTTTGATGGGAGTACATTTAACAGTAAGTTTGAGTTGAGCTAAGTAATGGCTAAAGACCAAGCAAGAAAAATAAGGTAATAGGTATATTGAGAAAAATCTCTCTCTGTTTCACTAATCATTGGAAATGAAGAATTAACGTGTAAACTGGAAAGCTTCTCCCCTAATGGCACAGACACAGATCTGTGCCATTGCTCATGCATTCCTCTCCTTTCCCAGCTGCAGGGACAGTGAGCTCATAGCTGGTCTCAGCTCTTCAGTTTTACAACAGCTCAGGCTGTTGCTCTCGTTGTCACTGATCATTTGCTCACCAATACAGCTTCTGTCCAAACCTTCCTGAGATCCTGTGGCTGAACCCTTGCCAGATGGGACTTCACTGAGCACGAGAGATGTGTCATTTGACCTTGAGCAATGACCTGTCCTCTGGCTTTCATATGCTCGTTCTTATTCAAAATTTTAAGAGAGGGTGGGGGCAAGACTAGAGATGTCTCATTCAATTTGGGCAATGTATTCTGCTACTGCAATAGCACTTAACAGCTGTAGGTGTAGAGAAGCACAATGTTGCACTGTTGTACGAAAGTAGAATGAGAATCACACTTTGGCCCCTGTTTCTTTTCCTTCTGTGTCTCCTGAAAGTTCATAACTGGAAAATGCGATCCAATGTTAAGCACTCAGAGTTATCTGTTTTCTCCTTTTCCCTAGGTACCTGCTGTGGCAGGCAGGACATGGAGCAGCATCAGCCCGGTTTGCAGCAGGGAGGGCAGTACTCAACCTCACTGCATATTGCCAAGACCAGTTTTTAAAGTGAAGTCCTATGAAGCACTGCCTTGGTAATGCTATTATGGCAAGGATGCATCTTTCCGTGGTTTTCCAGAAGGATTCAAGCATCACACGTGTCAAGGAAGCTGTGGTTTGCAAGTGGAAAGGTCAGTGTAAGGGAGTTGCTTTAATGTTTATCCTCCTACTATCCAAAAATATCTCTGCTTCTGCTGGGGGCTGGTGATCTGGTCATAACTCCAATGTCTTGATCATGGCTTGAATCACCTCTCTGATAACTTTACCTCGCTGAATTCAGTGTAATCTATAGTTTACAAATACAAGTTGATTTTAAGAAGGAATCTTACATCTTCAAAAAAAAATAAAAATCACACATTTTAGAATATATCAGTTGAAAGCAATCTGCCTTATGGATGGTTGCAGCTTAGTCTTCTGTGAACATATGTCCACATCACAAAATGACCATGCAATTTAGCATACCAGGCAAGAGGCATTTTTAAAGGCCATTAAAGGGATACACTGGCTCATCTGCCTGCAAAAACTTGCATGGATCCTGGCTCAGCCTGCAGTTTTGTATTTCCCCCTCTCTTACACTAACTAGCAATAAAAATTTAAGCCTTGTAGCAAAAATCCTTTTGTTTCAGGGGTTAGGCAAATGCCCCAGGTTTTGTGTTTATTTATAGGAGATGAACTTGCTTGTGAGATCGGTTTTGTAAAATTGAATCCAGCTTTAACCAGAGCTGAATGGTTAAAGATCCATGGCTTGCATTACCAGCAGCTGGATTTCATGGGAAATATCTGGTGATGTAGAGGAGCACAGGACCTGGAGGAGGGCAGTGGGAGATGTCAGGGGTCATGCAGGAGACATATGGCCCCAGATTGCCCCTTGCCTGAGCAAAGTCCTTTGGTATTGGATAAACAGGACAAGGAAGGGCATGGTAGAAGGGATGAGGATAGAGGATGGTTTTGGGGTGACAAACTTGCCCTAATCCAAACACAAAACCACACTTCTATGCAGATCATAGAAACCTCTGACATGTAAAAATGCCAGCAGTGATGTGACAAGAAGGGGTGACCTTCAGTGGCACAAAGGTTGGTTAGATGCCAGCTGTCCAGGATTGACAAGAGATACTCATTAATGTGTTTGCAGTACCAGTTGCAGTATCTGTCGTGGTCTTTTGGGACTTGGCCCTGCACTGTGTCTGCTGGCTGGCAGAGTTGACAGTCACTGCTGGGTCAGCTGTCCCACCTACACTCTTCCAGGTGCTGAAGGTCAGGCCACCAACTACTGTCCCACGGCCTCACGAGCTGACTCCAAAACTCTTTTGTTTGCAAAGCCCTGGGAGAGGAGGAGGTTTTGTTGAGTAGCATTTGTGGAAGTGGTCCCAGGCCGTGGGAGGGGATGATGCTCCCTGGTCTGGAGGTGTTTCATTTCCTCCTCCACGTGCCCTGTGCTGGCTCCTCAGGTTCGATGATAACGTGAACTGTCATCCTGAGAAATACACGGGTGCCTGTTTACCATTCGAGGAGCAGTGCTGCTCTGATGACACAGCATACATTTCCCAAAAGTTCACTGGAGGGCAGTGAAGGTGATGAGGAAGAAAAGAAAGTTCTTTTTCTGCTAATGGTTTGAAAACCAAGTCTTAAAAGGCAAAATGTTCTCAGGCAGCTGTAGCTGTGCCTGCACCACTGGGGATGGACTGGGCTGGGAGATACTGGCTGATCCTTAGGGGTTTTTTTGGGGTTTTTTTTGTGTAATTCAGACTCTCTTAATACAAATGTCCCACCCCAGATGTCACGGAGTCAACTGAATCTGCTCTCTCCCAGCTTAATGCTGTCGAACTGCAACGTATCTCATTTCCGAGTGTGTACCCTGGGACACGTCTGCGGTGCTGCATGTGACAGTGGCCCTGACGCCCTGACATTGGCACTTCTTCTTCAGTCTCAGCCACTCCAGGTCCCCAAAGCTCTGAAAATCTCTTCTAAAGCCTTGCTGGGCTGCGCATCTCCTGCAGATGAGGTTTGCACACGCTGAATGTCTTGGGACGAAAATGGCCTGGCAGCCTCCCCGCCACGGGATGCTGCTGGCACTAATGAGTTTCGTGTCGTGCTGCAGTGGATGGTAATTAAAGGGGGTGATGAGACTGAGTCGGCAGGCATGGATGGCCCGTGTGGAGGTACGGCGAAGGGTGCAGGAGGGACCAGCTTTTCTCAGAGCATCACACTAGAGGGTGCCAGATGGCTTTCCTCGGCACCGCCGCCTTCCCTCGCACAGCTTCAGCCAGATTTGGCTTTGTATATCTTGATGGCTCCTTCCACCCCTTAGAATGCTCATTGTATGCCCACAGCCTTGCTCCTAACTGGGTGTCAGGGCACTGACCACCCCAAAGTCCATGCCATGGATCTGTGGTGTCCTTCTCTGCACAAGCTGGCTTGGTCCCAAAGCCAGAGCTGCTGCTTGAAATACAGCAGTGGCCAAACAGCAAATTAGATTGATCATGGGGTGTTACCTGGTAGCAGGAAGTGTCCCTGGGCTTGGATAGGGAGTCCAGATGCTGGCATGAGGGCAGCTGCCCACAGCCCTCCCCATCAGGAAGGTCGGGTGTTATCCTCCCCTGTGCCACGGCAGATTCATGTGCCTCCCTGTGTACCCCCTCCAGTCAGCACATCACGCAGCTTTGATGGGATGCTGTTCTCATTGCTGGCTTTTTGTGGCCTTTTTCCCTGCCCCTCAGACCATAAAACCATCACCTCTTGTTGCACCTGTACTCTGGAGATGTCCTTTCTGAGGGCAGGAGGTTGAACTTGCTTCTCTGGGTTTCTTTCTTGCTTCTTTCAGATAGTTGCTTTTCAGGTTGTGGTCCATCTGAATTTCTCTCGAGCACTTGTGCCCCTTTCAGGCTTGGTCCCACTATGCATTTCACAAGCACATTCTTGACCTTTCATCATAAGTATGAAGCAAGTTGTCCAGACCAAGATCTCACGCACGCCTGTTCAAATTTGGGAGTGAGTCATTGCTAACCACTTGTGCCCTTTCTGCCTTTGAGTTTCCTGCAGCCTGGGGCTAATCAACTGGCCTTTCTGGGCCCAAAGCATCCACAGTATGATGTCCTCAAGATCCATGGATCTTCCCATGGACACTGTTGCACAGTTCCAGCCATGCAAGGACGTTCCCACCCTGGTGGGGTCTAGGTGGACCTTTCTGAAGTAGCTGTAGTTCATTAGGACAAGAGCTTTTCCTTCCAAACTGGATGTGTTCAGTACATCATACTCTTGTCCACATTAACTGGGAGCCCCTTGGAAGTAAGTCTCCTCCCCAGAAAAGTGGGTCTGGCACCACTGATCCCTGTAGATTTAAAATTATCTCCTAATGAGAGACACAAAGAGTCTGTAAGAGAAGGGGAAGTGTATGAGACAGATGGGAGAAAATAATTACAAACTCCAAATCCCCCAAACTGAAATCCCGCCCATGCACAAACACAGTCTCCCTCACATGCTAAGCAGAGTTTCTACCCACAAAATGCCTACAGGGACTCCCACTCCATAAAGTCTGTAGTAATAGTAGAGGTTGGATATTGCAGGGTGAGTAACAAACTATCAGGTAGGTAAAGCTGCGTAATGCTAAATTAGAAACAACCTCATTCCTAAATACCAACAGGGTGAATGCTGCTTCAGTGGGGGAGTGCCTCCAGCTCCACCCCTGGCCATCATGCACAGGTCCAGGGATGGTTTACCTTCTTCCTCCTGTTGCTGTCACCCTTGGAGCCAGACCTCAATCTCTGCACTACTTGTTTCTCACCCCACATGGGTAAATTAGAACAGAGGTGATGTGAGGCATAATCAAACCTGTCAATTAGAATGATGTTCAGTTATATGTAGTAAGACAAATTATGACCCAGTGTACATCTGCTGGAACTTAATGAATTTGCACCATGGATGGGTTTGGTCCAGTGTTTTCATGCCATTTACATGGGTCTGTGAAAGGCTAACATGTGACAACCCAGTGGCATCACAGGACAAACCAGAAAGAGATGTGTCCTTTAATGCATTCTGGCTGCGTGCTCCTTCATCCAGCCTTTTGCAGTCATATTTGCCCACTTTTATGTTAGAGTCTGGAATGGCTGGCTTATCTAAGCACCATCCCATCTGATTTTTCTAGAGGTGATAGTAGTGTTCTCTTCTATCATCCTCCGAGCTTTAGAGGGGCAAGAAAGAAGCAGGGCTTTCCCCCTATTGCACAAAACCCCTGTCATATATTCATTACTTCTTACAACAAGCCAACCTTAGAGGGGTTTGTGAACCAGCTGCGGGTCCTGCTGCTCACTGCTGTAAAATATTGTGGCAACTCGTCCTTTCTGAAGGTGAATCTTTCAGACCAGAGCAGCACCTTTCTTCACAGGTCGCCCTGGCGGTGTTAGTCGAGGTGTTTGACGAGTAACTTTTGGTTTGGTTAGCAGCGAGAGGAGGTAGCCTCTCATGACTCGTCCTGTGCCTGCTTCTCTCCATCAGGTTCATCCTGGGACCTGATCCATCTCCCTCGTCGCTGCACAAGTCAGGGGGGTGGCATCCCACCCGAGCAAGGGCAAAGCACCTGGGAAGAGACTTGGGGCTTCTGGAGGGTCTGTAGAAATTTGATTTCATTTTCCCCCAAGTTGCCTGTGCCTGGCTACTGGGTCCCACAACCAGGCTTTGCTCTCTGATTTAGCGTAATTTGCTTGATTTTTCTCACGATTGTATTGGGAGCTTGAAATTCAAGGTGTTCCCCTCCTCCTTCCTGATCTCACTGTTTGACAAAAGCAGTGCCACTTCTCTTCTGTATCCTTGTCCTTCTCTCTAGCCCTACCCAAGTTTCCAGCTTCAAATGTTCATGCTTAAAATGTAACGGATGGCGACGGGGGAGTGTGGCCTTATTTTGGGCAACCATGCAACCCTTCTGTTGTGGATGAGCAGGGATGTTTCCTTAGGATATGGTGGCAGAGCAAGCAAATGTCCAGTGCTCCATGCCTGGCTCCGCACGGTTGTGCGGCCGAGGCTTTGAAATAAGTTATTCTTATTGTGATTCTTGTTTATAACACCAGATTCATTGTTTGCAATTTTGTTCAGTGGCATCCAATCAATAGCAGACAATAAAATATTATTTCGAGTGGTGTAGACGTTCCACGAGAATGTGATTGATTGCTTTAATTTCTGCCTTCCTCAGTGTTTTTACTAAGCCCCGTCTTGATTTCTTTCATTTTGCCTCGTTCTCTTCAGCATCAGTTGTTAAATAAAGTGACATATTTATTATATCAGCTTTATTTGACAGATTGCAGGGCGACGTATTTTAGATTAATTTTTTCATTTATAGATGGATGTATATGTGTGTGTGTGAAATTATACACATATATACACACTGTGGAAAATCTGTCTGTTTATGAACGTACTCAAGGCCAAAATTTTCAAGCACGACTAGAGGATTTCAGGTGCTGTTTCTAGGTGCCTGACTTGACACCCCTTTAAGTAGCTTCAACTCAATTGCTAGCAAGTATATGATCATGTAGTTTAAGGGAGCAGGTTAGTGTGTGTTACATGAAGTTCTCAACAATCACAGGAAGTTTATAATCTCTTCAGATGGGTGCAGTAACAGACCACACGAACATTCCTGGTTTTCCACCAGGTTAGCTTAACAGGCCACTACTGAGAATAGTTAGATTAAAATAAGCCCTAGAAGGTGTTTTTTTGGCATGTTTTACAGAGATATTTCAGAAATGTCTGGAAAAGTTCTTTTTTTTTTTTTGGTACAAAAACCCCAGGGAATTTGTTGGAACTATTTCTGGTAACCATCCATCCCTCATGGAGCACCTTTGTTCCCGTAAGTCTGGTGTGCTCAGGGCACAGAGGTTAAAATCAAGCTCTTTGGGTGGTGTATATTGACTCGATCCATTTATTCCATGTAAGGATATGGGCCATGAGATTTAGTGCACCTCCTAAATTACAGCCTAAACGAGCTCTTTCTCCCCATAAATATCGTGTGACTTTAAGTTAGGTGTCCCAGGACCTTAACAGTCAATCCCAGAAATCCAGTGTCATGGAGAACATGGCAACTGCTTCCAGCTTTAGTTGGTCAAGATATTGGGCTGTAAATCCTAGTCTTGGTGGAGGATTGAGCATTGCTTCCTAACGTGCCCCGTGCACTTTGCCTAAGGAGTTTCATAGCTGGAGAACAGCTGGGCGCTGTTAAACATCCATTCTTGATCCCCAGACGACTCCTCCTTTCTTCTGCTAATCTGAATTTTTCATTTAAAATGGCAATTGTCTGAACTTGCTGAGCAATTTAGAATGTTCTCATAGCAGGGAAGCATTAAAAGCTGCACAGACTCACAACCGCGTATTGAAAATGGAGTGCATTCGTGTTTATTTTCTAATCCTGACAAAATGTTGTTGGAGTAGGGTTTAAACCCAGCCATCTCCCTTTTCATGAACATAGCTTGTTGTCTCTGAGCTTTAAAAAACCCACAACCACCAAACAACCAACAAATAAATCCTATTACTCCGGAATATGATTAGTGTTCTGGTTTGAGTTATAAATCCCCTTCATTTAAAATGCACTGTTGCTACAAGTTAGGATTTGAAAGTACAATCATGCAAATGCCATTTGCAATGTTTTCACTCGAGTAACCTTGGCAATACTGCAAACACCTCTCCTGTTTGATACACACAGTTTGGGAGTCTCAACAGTAAAGCAGAGAGGGGGAAGCTGCCAATTTGTGCCACTGCCGCAGGGGTGAGAGGTCATTTCTGGGGTAAAATTTGGTCACTGCAGGAGCCATGCCTTCTTACTCCACCCCATTCTGGATACTCATCCTTTGTTTTATGTTGTCTTATGCTGGTTATATCCAGCTTCACAATATTTAAGCCCCTTGTATAAATCAAAATCACGGAGCATAAATATTTATCAGCAGAAGAAATATGCTGCACGGGAGACAAGCTCGGGAACAGAATAAGCCAAGTACTGCTCATAAAGGCAAAACCAGCAGGTTATGTTTTCATGCCATCCAGAGTTAATGTGCAAAGCAGGCCTAGACCCAAGCACCTTCATCCTCTCTCTGATGTTACGCATCCCAGACCAGTGTGGATATTCACGCTGTGGCCACCTGCTCCAGGAGGTGCTGGAGGGGAGCAATGGGGCTTCCCTTGGGCCACCTCCCCTCTGAACAATGAACCCCAGCCTCCTGCAGGCACACAGCTCTGAAAATGGGCCCCTGTCCAGTGCTGCTTGACCTGCCCGTGATGGCCAGGGGTTACTTTTCAGTGGACCTGGAGTGGTAGGTCACACCTGACCTACCTGCCTGCCCGGTGGAGTATGAAGGATTCTTTGCAAGAGGCTTCTCATCGTGATTGTGGGAGAGCCAGAATTATTGCTTGTGGGTGAATAAACAGCCCCTGTGAGACATAGCAAGCAACTTGCCTTTGTCAGCCGGTACCCTCTGATTGACAAGCTGGTCTGACATTTTCCCACCCAGGAGGCTCCTTACTGATGTTGGTTTTCTGACAGCAGCTGCTCTTGGAAATTCCTGCACCCACCTTCCTTCCTCAGGCCATGACTTGCTGCTCTGGGATGCCAGCCCTGCTTGTCTTTGAGCCTGGGACACCAAGACCTGTGGTACTTTGGAAGGTGGGCGAGATGGCAGCGCAGCAGCTCCTGTTGCTTTCCCGTTGGGTCCCCAAATGTTGGAGGCCACCTGCAGCTCTGCCTGTGCTGCCAGAGGTTCCTGCAAGACCTTTTCAAGGATAGGCCCTGTGAAGACCCTGACAGGCTCTCAAGATCTCCCAAAGCCCTCCTGCAAGGAAATGCTCTGGCAGCTCCGATCATAACAAGCAAGCAGAAAAGAAAAAAAAAAGAAGGTGAAAAATTCTGAAAATAGTCTTAAGGAAAAAACTGTTATGTACATGTCAGTCTGTAGGAAAGAGCATTGCTTACGGTTGACTAAAAGTATCAAATCTCACCGTAGAGGTGCTCTTGGCTGCTTGAACTTCAGCTGATTTCCAGTGTTGAATTTATTAGCGAAAGCACGTGGGTTAAAACTTCGTCTCCTCTAATCCAGTTCATATGATAATCTCATTAGGTCTAGAAAACTCATCCGGTACTGTAAAAGAATATAAGTTGCATAAATGGAACGTACCTTCAGAAATGGAGAAGAATTACAGTGAGCAGTCGCTTGGCTGCGTTCGGATGGTGGCTTCGTGGCCAGTTGGTCTGCTCCCCACGTGCTCCCCAGATGGGAACCCCCAGGGCGAGCCTGCTGGGGTTCATGGGGAGGTGGAGAGCACCTTGAAGGCAGAAAGCAGAACCTGGGGAGTATTTCTGCCTCGTGAGAGCGAAGGGCTCTTCTAATCCCTCCAGAAGGGGAATGCCAGCGCGTGCCCTGCCTTTCTGCTGCGGCTCCATTCGGAAAGGCTTCACTTTGAGACAAAACACCTTTCCCGTGCCTTTTTCAACGTGAGTAGCCAGCGTGAGCCTGACAGTGCCCAGCAGCCGGGCAGGGGGCTGTAGGGGGCCCTTCCCAACTCGCCAAGGGCTCTTTGTGTGACCGCATTGGTTTGCATCTCCTTTTCAGGCTGGCATTTTGCAGCCTTTGGCATTGTTCGGGTTCTGTAGCAGAGTCAGATGTTAATTGGTTTGTTGTAGTAAAATGTTTTATGGGGCAATTTAGCTTTAGCTGTACCCTCCCCCTCTTCCCCGCCTTGTTTTTTTACAAGAAGGGAAAGGACCTACATGGAGCTGTTCATCAGGGTGTGAGAGGTCCCCTGACCACACTCGCTGTCATTTCCTACTCGAGCAGAGAGTTCACTTGGGTAATCATGTCATGTACTTGTGTGTTAGGTGTTCCTTTCATCTGTGGTCTCCAGATGATCCTGTCTGTTTTTGTTCACTTGGAGCGGGATTCATCCCTCTCCACACAGATACCCAGCTCTGATGCCCACCCCCAGGGACAAGGGGTAGTGCCTAAGAAACTTGTTGGCCACAGGAGAGGGGGTGTCACATTTTCCACCGTTCTTCAGACAACCTGTCCCATGTCAGCCTTTCAGCCCTCCCATCATCACCTGTGGCACAGGTAGGCTCGAAGTGTTGGACACATCCCCCTGTGTTGGCAGCAGTCTTTCCAGGTTGGAGGAGCAATTCAGGAAATAATGTGTGTTTCTCATGCAAAACCATTATTTGCAAAACAATCATTCATCACTTTGGAAATCGTGGTTGGAGTAAGGGAAGGATAAGGTGCTGACCCAAGCTTATCATGTGGCAGGCTGCTTAATGTCTGTGTTCCTTCAGCTTCCCCAGGATTACTGTCCTCCTGGTAAGCTCTCAGCTATGCTTGAAAGCTGGTTCTGGGATGCTGAGATGCTTCAGGATATGTGACCACGGCTAGCTGGCTTCTAGTAAAAAGCCACCTGGAAGCCAACACAAGTGTGTTACGGACACTTCGGAGTCCTTCGTTAAAACTTGTCAGATCAGTATTATTCAGGACACAAAGCTCTGGAGTAGGATGCCTGGAAGTGCACATCTTCCAAGTGCTCTAGCTGCAGGGATGAAGCATGCAGCCAAGGGGAGAGCCAGGGGGGAGAAGAGGCAAAGGAAAGGACACGAACTGCTTCACTCTTCAGAAACTTCCATACTCTGCCTGTAACAAGACCTGCTGTTATCCAGGTGAGCACACAGCAGAAGAGAGCCAACATCTGCATCACAAGGAAGAAACTGTTATGTCCATGGCTACCATGTACAAGTGTGTTCAAACAAGACTGACTTAACCCAGAGGTAAAGATGGTGCTGGCACCTCAGCTGACCTCACCAGCCATCTGAAAATCCCACTGCAGATGCTAGAAGACACACCTGGAAACAAAGATACTATTTGGATCTTCTCCTGCTTAGGGAAATTCCATAAAATGTAATGGCAATAGGAGCAAGAGTGTTCTCTAAGCATCAGATGCAATTTTATTATTTTTTTCCTGCATCCACTAGAATTTAATACAGATCGAGATCACTTCTATGAGTGTCTTTAACCATTTATTTTCTCTTCGGTTTTGTTGGCAGGTTCTGAAACAGAAAACATACACATTGCTATTACAACGTGTAGAGCATCCTGCTAAGGATTTTTGCCTCTGAAATCCATAGAAGCAGCATGTTCCCCATCGGTTAAGGCTGTCCTTCTGTCAGCATTTCCCTTCGCCCCTAATCCCTCCCCTTGTATCTGATGCTTAGAGAACATGAACTTCTGCAAGAAAAAGGGCTGGAGAGAAAATTTCCACGTGTGCTGGCAAGGCAACAGGCATGCTAATTAGCTGGGCTGTTTGCTCCTCTGGGTCTCAAAGGATCTGGGTCTGTTCAGGGATTTCTTAATTCTTTCCCTCATTTCCCACTTGTTTAGTTGTTTTGCTTTCTTCTTTTGGCCTTCACCTGTTTGATCTTGTGGGAACAGCTATTAAAGACTCCGAGGACGCCTGTCAATGAGTAATTGTTAGCACCCAGTAATTAGTTGAACTAATCACAGGTGGTTAATTGTGATGGGGTAATAAATATAGTAGCCCACCACTGTGGTTTGTAGAATGGAGGTGAAGCTGCTGAGGTGGCTGCTAGCACTTAGGAGCAGGCAATGAATGTGACCTACAGGGGTCAGGTAAGGATCATTTAAACTTGGCTGTGGGTCCTCATTCAAGAAGTTGGTAGTCTGTTGTCTGTGTACATCTAACTCTTGGGCTGTGTTTAAGCTGCATGACTTCTAGGTTTCATTACCCCATCGTGATTTGTTGTTCCTTTTACTAGCTTGGAGTTTCAGTCTGGGGGTTTGCAATGTGCACTTGATGGAGAAACTCTGTTCCTGTTTGTTATTGCTTCTATAGAGGTGGCTCTGATCTGGAAAGAGAGCTTTGAAATTGCTATCCTGCATTTTGATGAGGCTCTCTATGATCTGAGCCCTTCTCTATTTGGAGAGCTTAAAATGTGAATACTTGCATTGATAATTTTCTGCCCCTTGACTTGTTCTGGTGAAGGGCATATTTTTTGATCCTTAGCTTAGAGGTAGTAGGCTTTGGCACATTGCATCACTTGAGACACAAATCTATTGGATCAAAGCTCCTACATCAGGCAGTGATTGAGCTTTCATACCTAAGAAACCAGTGCAGACATTATAGAGGGCCTGGCTGGGGTGGGCAGAACCCTTCAACAGAAAATGTAAAAATGTTGCACTGCTTCTGTTCTCCTCCCTTAAGTTTTGGGCAGTACTCCTGTGAGCCTGCAATTCCATGCCTTTGGCTCTGAAGAAGCATGTCCTGATCTTCTCTTGCAGAGTTGCCCTAATTTATTTTTTCTCTTGGTTATGTGCCTTAACTAGAAGTGATCATTGTATTTTGCTTTCCTCGTGTTGCTGACCAAAATGGTAGCTTGTGGCTTGGATGGGTCACGTGTGCCAGCTTTTATCATTTGTTGGCAAGAGGTTTGGTTTGCTTTTCCTTTTTGTAAACCCTGAGTGTGAGTGAAGTGCTGGATCGCAAGCAATGACAGGGGAACCAAACCACCTTCCCTCCTTGCTGGTCTCCTGAGGATGGACCTCATTTGAATAGGGGCTCCTGTTGTTGTCCTCTGTAGAGCTTGTGTAGAAATATCTGACAGGATGGTGGAAAGTAGTTCATGTAAGCTGGAATTTTATGTTGAAAGGGTAGAATTTCTGGCCAGAGAGAAATATTGTCATCTAAAGCATCTGAAGGTGGGATGAGTTCTCCCTGGAAGGGAGAAACTGAAGCTTGTGTAACTGCCATGGCTTGAAACTCACTGTGCTGCCACCTCTGTGCATTGCCTGCTCCTAGTTTATTGGCTATTGCAGATGTGTTGCTTTTCTCCTCTTGAACCTTTTCCACTTCATATCGATAGTTCAATGACCATTTCGTGGGGAGAAGGTAGGAAAGAGATTTCCTTCCTGTCATCCCTCCTTCCCTCTCCCCTCTTAATGTCTGCAAGATTGTAAGGTTGCTGCTTTCCAGAACCAGGTTTAAAAAAGCCTTAGAATGGTCACGGTTTCCTACCCAGACCTAGCCCTCCTGGGAGGTCTCGATCCTGCTGCAGGGGAGGTGAGGGATGCAAGTACCTCTTTATCCCAAGGCCTGTTTCCCACAAAGGAACATGTCAGTCATTCTGACACCTGGTGGGTTTTTTGCTCACAGTATTCATTTTTCATTTTTGAAGACCATTGACAGACTCCATCCAAATATCAACTTGCCACTCCCTTCCTCTGATGTGTTGGAGACCCTTTGGGGTAGGTATGAGCACCACAGACTGCCTTCCAAGATACTGGGGTTTTCCTGTTTTACCTGCTGGCTTTCATCACTCATTTTTCAACCTGGAGATAAAAAAACCAAACCAAAGCAAAACCCAAAACAACCCCACAAGCAGGAACCCAGACAGACTGAATTGTACCAACAGGATAAGACACAAAGTGTACCTTACGCTACCAAGACCATAAAGCCCAAATCCATTCCAATTTTAATTGTTTTTAAACACCTAGACGGCCTGTATGCCTTACGGAATATCTTGGTTGCCTTGTCTGCACACCTCTGTTTGCTCTTGCTCTGTCCTCTTTTCTGCCTGTCCTTGGCATGAGAGAAAGAGCTGCCACTTTTTGAGCATTAGAGAAAAGCTTCTCACACTGTAGGCTTATAAATAATAATAGAAACCTATAACTGTTCATACAGTAAACGCAAGTTAAGCACCATCCGTATCTGGAAGAAGTATTTATATTTTATGAGAGGCTCTACACAGCCAGTTAGGCACACTCAGTGCTGAGGTGTCCTGAGCAGGTGAGCAAATAACAATCTAGGCCATAAATTGTGTGTGTTCTCCAGGAGGAGGGACCTGTTTGCTCATCCAGGATCACTCCTGCTTTCTTGCATCGAGCAAGGCACAGGGTTCAGAGGGGTGAGTGCATGAGTGGGGAGGGGGTCATCTGATGTTCTTCTTGCTGAATCTTAATTTAGACATTTTCACCACAAACAGAACACCAGAAACAATCAACAGATGTTAAAAACGTGTTGTATTAATGACCTATTTCACATTCAAGTTCAGTTCTAGAATTCCCTTCTCAGTCACTAATTTGCATAACGTTTTATTCACGCTCGTTAACCATCAGGAGACCCTTTAACTCAGCAAAAGTGGGTATTCATCAATTTGCCTTTGATAATGAATTGATACGACACTGAAAACCATTGTAAGCCTTCCTGTACCTGCTGCAGTACCTGGAAAGAAAGTGTCGTGTAGCCCAGTCACTTCATATCTGACAAGGATGCCTCGGGGGAATTCTTCTGTTTGATTTCAGGGAATAAATGAGCCCTGAAGAGAGGCAGTAAAAAATATGAGACCATGAGTGCATGCTAATGAACCCGGGCTTGCCTAACTGTGAAGATTTACAAAACCTCCCTAAAATGCTGCCTGAAGTCCAGGAATCTCTTCCAGTTAGCAGCTGAAGCCTTCAAAGCTGCAGAAGTGTTACCATGAGGGAAGGAGAGGCAGGGAAGGAACCATTGTGACCAACAATCAAAGACTGATTCTAAATCTGATTGATCAACCAGCTTGCATCTCTCCTGTCACTGACCTAGGCTATGTCAAACTGCACTGGGTCTTCACATAAGAACAGCGACCATGTATCACAGTAACAGAAAGCAAATGACAGCCTAATGAGCAACTGTGGAGAAGAACAGAAAATTTTTCATCACTGAAGGCTGTTGAGCAGCCTGGATTACCTCTCCCCACCCCCCCCCAACCCCCCTATGTTTTTAATACTGTTGGAAAACTTGATGCTTGGGACACACCAAGTTTGTTTTCAGAGCTCAAGGGATTTGTCTCAATGTCGATAAAATTTGTAATGGTAGTGGCACAGAGAAACCCACCAAAAGTAAGTTCAGTGTGGCACATTGTTAAGGGAGGGATACTTGAACGTGAAGATTAATTTGGAATGACATGTCTCTACATAGTCCAGCTAGACATGAAGAAGCTTCAACTTCTGGTGTTTATTTTTTGAAGTGAGTGTGTATGTACCCTGGGGACTGAGTTAGAGAGTTTTTCTATATTTGGTCCAAATCAGCAACGGCCAGAAATATTGACCTTTCGGGTAGTGATTCATCTGATTCAGCTTAGCCACTCCTTTTAGCTTAGGATGCATCTTGCACTCTGTCTCGTAGCTGTTTCAATGCTTGCTAGGAGGAGGGCTGTGGTGAACAGCTGAACTCTGGATGTCTTTGTTGCTGTCTGTGTTTAATCAGATGACAGCCTGGGTGATGCCAAGCACAACAAGCCTTGTTTGCCTTCAACTGTCTAGCAAGAGAAACACCTCCAGAGTAAGCAAGTCAAAAGCCACCAGTTACCTGGGTGAACCTGTAGCAGGTTTTGTGCCTGATCAGTCAGAGAGGACCATCCTCAGCCCGGCAGATCTTATGAGCGACTTTGCTAATGGGGGGTAAAAAATAAAATGGGACTAGAAAGAAAAGTAAATTCCAGTCAGAACTAGGACAGGGTGAATTTTTCCCTGCACAGGAGAAGGTGGTATTGAGTAGGGCCTTTCTCACTCTCTTCTGATCAGGATTTGGAGGGACTCTGCATCTTACGGCTCCGAGTTGTGATTTGAAGTAATTCTAGGACAAAGCCAAGGCTCAGTTAATATTGTACGACAGTTCTGGGAGTGGGGGTAGAGGATAGCCTGCTGTTCTTTGTATTGATCAGGAATTAATGTCTAACCTTTAAAAATGCAGTGGAGAAGCTCAGTGTGATTGTGAAACCCTACTTTGTGCTGTGATCAGTTACCTCTGGGGACCTGCGTGGCTCAGGCTGCTGATTACAGATGCATTTGGAAAAAAAACCCTGAATTTTCAATTTTTCACATGAATCTCATAAAGCCAAATGGACTCCTGCTGGGATTTATGAAAACTGGTTTACTCTCTACTGCACTCAATACATCTACTCCTTAGCTAAGTTGGGAGAGTGCTCAGACCAGAGAGGCACTGCAAGAATTATTCCACCCTCAGCAAGTTAATTGCTGCTTCGTCAAGTAGCATAGTTATCCATCCTGTCCCTTCTGCTTTCTATCTCGTACCCCCCCCCCCCCATCCCTCTCCAAGAGCTGACATGTGATGTCTTTTATTTATTTTTTTCTTCCTCCTTGCCATCTGTTTCATGTTTGGAACTTGGGGAGGGTGGGTGTGTGGTAGTGGAGCTTGAGATGAAGTTTGCTGGTGGAGGCATTTCTTCCACTCTCTTAATTAGATTTGTGTTTTCGTTACTCCCAGTTCTAAGGGCCATGCAAATAAGACTAAATTATGCATTAGCGATATGCCCCAGTGTTTAAAACACTCTTATTGTTGGGGGACACCGGCTCCATCCTCTATTCCTCCCTTTCATGGAATTCAATTATATTTAAACTATTAACAGGGAAAGTCTAAAAATTCTATTAAAATGTCAGTTTAATAAATCTTCCTAGGTTTAATCTTTCATTTCTAGACTGGGGGAAGGGGAGGATGAATTATGACAGTTTTAAGTTTTCCCAGAGCAGCCCCTGCGTGTTAAATTGTCTGTAACTCTCAAAGTGTTTCTGAACTTATCTGTATTTGTAAAACAATTTCAGGCAATAGGAGGGTGCCCGGGGTATTTACTGGAATCAGGCACTTCAGGTCTGGATCTGAAATGCACCACGGTTGGTGGAATTTGGACCCAGTCCTTTGGCTCAAACCATTACAGAGAAACAAGGGAAATGATGGGCTTCATGCCCAGTCTCTTCTGCCCTCTCCACGCTCTCAAAGATGGGGTTATCTGGCTTTAGACCTGTGGTTTGGACCCAATGCTATTTAAAACTGATTAGATTGCAGTTGATTTTCCTTTCTCTCTCCCTTCACATGCCACTTTAGGAATATCAAGGGATCTGCCATTGTTCTGGTTGGTGCCCTCCTGTGCTGAGTGCCATGTGAACATCTCTCGTAAGTGATGCTCTCTTCTCCCCCTCTCTCTGCATGTTGTACTTCAACCCTCAGTAAATGCCAAAATCGTGTGTCTGTTTGCTTCAGCTAACTCCTGATTTGAAGCTGTTCCAGTGTCTAACACACAAGGAGTTTTCTAATGTCTCCTCTCAGCGTTCCTGTGCTTGAAATCAGGACTAGCATATGACCATATAGAGAGATTGCAATGTTTTAGCCCAAATAAAGAAAATCCAGCTCTTGGTCCTGCATCCTTCTGATGGTAATGCAGAGGATGCAAATGAGGTGGTTGTTTTCAAACCTGGGACATAAATGGAGCATCCAGAAGTGCCTACCAGGTGAAGATTCAAGAGCTAAACAACCCTTTGTATGGGATTCTGTCAGCACCATCTGGGACGGCAAAGAACATCCAGGTCATGATTTGACCCAAGTGAGTCTGCTTGCACCTGATGTCCTTCTGGGCCTGTGGGGAGACAATGGTGAGGATGGTGTTGTGGGTGATGTTTTTACAGAGCAGTTGGTAGCCCTGCTCTGCCTGTCCCATCAACATGTGAAGGTTTTGCTAGGCTTTAGATGGTGATGGTTGCAGGGAGCTACAAGTGGCAGGTCTGACCTTGCTTGGAGGGACTCAGCTGGGATTCCTCTGGAGCTACATACAAATGGTGGAAGACTGTGAATTGTGTTGTCTTTGCTGGCATTGCTTATGTATCAGGGGCAGACCCGGGACTAGGAGCAAGTCGAACCAGTGTGGGATCTTCAGAGTATGGGTGCTGAGAAGAAAAATCCAGCTGCCCCACCATGGTGTGGACTGATCCTGAAGTCGAGGCATATGAGGGTCTGTACTGAGATGGAAGAGATTTTCATTAGTTTCTTGACTTTGCTGTAGAATCCATGTGTGCTAACAAACTGCCTGCGCAGAAGGGAAATGTGTTGGCATGGGCTCTGCCATAAGTACTGAAGTCTCTCTCTGATAGGAGATACTGCCATGTGGGAAATGCTACTGTGACATGGCACTGAATGAGAAATGAGTTCCCTGCAACAGCCCTGCTGAGCAGCAACCCACACAGTGACCTTGGGAGACCAGCTTTTTGCAGGGTGCTTGGTGTTGCTTCTCCAAAATGGAAGTGGGTGCAACATGGCACATCCCACCAGAAAAGTCAAACTTCTCTTCTTGCCTCCCTCTCGCAACCACATTTTCAACTTCTCCCAAATGTTTAAGCTCAGCAGAGTTGAATTGCCCTATTCCAGCCCTGGAAATGGAGAAAGCTGGAGACCAGCAAGAAGGGTCAAAATGTTCTCGCTAGATTCTGGGGAGAAAGAGGCAATAAATGATACTGACCTAATGCCTTGGTCAGCAGGGCTGCAGTGAGTAGCTGATGCCAGGCTGCAGGGAGAGCGTGAGGGGTGCAGTGCTTTGTTTGGGTGAATAAACCATGCATGTTCATGGAATATTAATTAATAATAAATGAACATGCATGAATTATGCATGCTCATAAAAGCAAATTTGCCCTGAAGGCATAACACAAGATAGGTTTTAAGAAGGCCTTTTTTTTTCCCTTTTTTTTTTTTCACTTTAACAACTGAGGGATGGCTTCGTATAGGGCAGAACTGATTGGTGGTAATTTGAATCCAAACGTAGTGTGACTGCCACAGCCGTGGTTGAGCCTGTGTATCTCCGCATACTGAACAGGCACTCCTGCTTCCACTAATGCTATTTTAGTCATTCATTTGTCTTCCAAGCTGCATAGAGGGACCTACTTGCTCTGAATCCCATCTGACTCCAGTGGGCCAAAAATGGTCCCCTGGGTTGACACCGGTGCTGTTGTAACAGGGATGGATTTGTCCCTGCACGTTCGTTCTGCTGACAGATTTGTTCCACCAGCGTGTCGCGCAGATGTCTCATACATGATGCAGGATGTCAGGTAAGATTTGAAGCAGTGAGCTGACGTAGGAAATAAAACCGAGGCAGTAACTCTAGATTACACTAAGCAGGCCAGCAGAACCTTTTGCTGTGCCACTGTCTGTTCTTCTGGTCAAGAAAATACGGCCCTGTAAGAGGAATTTAAATGAAATAAGGTCTTTATTTTTCGCTGATGTGCCACCATGACACCATGAATTGTCCATAACTTAGGAGTTATCTTGACTCAGCATCGGGCTTGACTCTACCAAGTCAAAAATGGGTTCCTGCAAGAGATACATCTAGGACAGGTGTCACTCTGGGACTGTCATGTTGTTCTCTGTGCTCTGTAAATGCTGGCCTTGCAGGACCAGGGGCATAATGTATTGTAGCCGTGCACAGAAATATGGGAGAGTACTTTGCCAAGTGCCCTGCTCTATCTCTGGTCCATGAAGTCTAGTGCAAAGGTTTTCTCACCATTCGAGGCCGTTAAAGTTTCTCAGGCTGCCCTCATCTGCAGTTAGATGCTGAAACATGACCCCACCTATTCATATCCCTGTACAAGTTTCATGTCAAGATACTCCTGGCCTATCCTGAACAGAAGGGAGCAAACTGTGTAAGCTGGACACTGCTGCACTGGGCCAGAAGCTGCCAATTGATAGTGGGTAATTTGTAGCTCTCCCTGGGTCCTAAAACCTGTCCCAAATGTCACCCTATTCCTCCCAGGAAAACGGTCTGGGCGATGTACGTGTGTGACATTATGGCTGAAGCCCCTATTCTCCCTCCCCAGCCTCCTTGCACATTCTCAGCTTTCTCCCATTTTGCACATCTGGTGAAAAGTTGCAGCTGGCTTCCAAGGTGGGATGAGGAAATATGTCCCTGAACTGCCCCTGCTCCAGAAACACACCACAGTTTGGCCAGGTGGGGAAATGTGGCTCATAATCATAGCCACATTTTTGTCATCTACTGCTGTGGTGACCAGCTGGGGAAAGCGTTGGCCACGTCTCTGGGAAGTGGGTCAGGACCTGTGAAAGTGGAGGATGGTTTGGTCATGTGCTGGGCACTGCTGGAGGCATCTCATGGACTGGCAGGGCGGTGGATTGCAGGGCAAAGGATGCAGAGTGGCACGGGAGGAACGGGGTGCTTGTCAGCCTCCCAGCCATCATTTCATGAGGAAACATCAGGGAATGTTAAAAATAGAGGTGAGATCCCCAGACACAGCTCAGGTCCGCTATGAATCTGGCCTCAAACCATTAAATTGATCTTAAACTCCTTTTTATTTCTTTTCCAATTTTTTTTTTTCCCCCAGAAGCCTGCGTTGACTTCCTCAGCTAATAACGAGCAGGGCCATAAACTCTGCTGCCTTTCCTCAGCAAGGCCATTGCCTTTGGTAAGCTGCTTCCTCCTGTCTTCATCTTCCCATTATTACATTTTTAGTTTCTGCTTTTCCAGCAATCCTTCACTGCTGAGCTGCCGCAGTTTGATCCCTTCTTTTTCCGATTCCATAACAAACATATTTTAAAGCCTTTGCTGCTGGTCTGCAGACAGGTTTGTTTTTTTTCCAGGAAAAGTGCTTCATGTATTACAACTTAAAACATGGGTGGATTTATTAGGATTTAATGTATTGGGAGCTAAGCCTTTGGTCTCCTCTTTCATGTGGCCATGGAGGGAGACAGATGGGAGCGATTTGAGTAATTTATATGTTAAGAAGTAATAGTCTTTGCAACCATTTTATACCTCCAAATGCTTTTAACTTTGATCTTTCTGTTTTCTAGCAACACCTTCTGTTGTGTTTTTTTCCTAGACTTCTTCACCTCTCAGAGATAACCATCCCTGATGCCTCCTTTGAGCAATTTCCACAGCTAAAGAGAAGCCGTGTCTGATTGCCACCACACCATCCGAATATCTCCACAATTGTTTGGGAGTAGGGCAGCAAAGGGAAAATGCTCCCTAGACCTTGAAAGCTGCTTTGTCCTTGCATAATGGTAATCCAAAGCCCTAGGTCTTGCTGTGTTTAGAAGTCAGTAGATTTACTAATTAACGTTCTTCACTCAATTAAAAAGCCCTTGATCTGAGCCCATCAATAGACTTGCGGTGTCTATAGAAATCTTTGCCTTGTGTTGAAAGATTTAGTGATTTCTTTCTTTCCCTTCAGACTAAGGCTCGGTAGGGACGAGGCACCGTTTGGCAAAGTGGGCTTCGTCGCTCTGCTGGGCTGCGGCGAGGCGGCGGGAGCCCCGTTGGGAGACTGTCCTGGGCTGCAGCTGGGAAGTGGGCTTAATTGCAGTAATTTACTGGGCCGGGTAATTATCGGATTAAGGGTCAGTGTTGTAGCACTGAGGGCTGGCGTTGACAGAAGATAGGGTCTTGTCAGAAGAAACTCGTGTGAAAGCAGCAAAGGCATCTGTGATACCTCTTTTGGAAAGGTCCCACAGCTTAGGGCACAAGGCAGGTACAGGCTGAGATTTATTTTACTCTCTTTAAGCTATATCCAAGGAGGTTAAGGAGAGGAATATTTTCATTTCACCTCATAACAAGGTAGAGACAGTCAGTGCTATGTTGTCTCTCTTTCACCTCTTGCTATAAATACCTGCTTGCAAGAAGGATCTTCTCAGCCCACTTGGTTTGCATGTTAATTATTTTCTCTGTCTGGCACTCTTCATCTGTTGACTCGTCTGTTGTTGTTGTTTTGCAATGGTAAATTCAAGTTGAGCATCACTGTGAACTGGACATCCCAGTTTATGTGGGGAAAATGCATATTAAAGCTTTCTCCATAAGAGAAAACCCTGAAGTGATAAAACTGGATGAAGACAGTTTTTCCTAAGACCATTAGCACAGCGTGATGCAGTGATGTCTTGAATTGACCCAAGTCCAACACTTTACAGTATTAGGACCTATTTTAGTGACTTTCTTAAGAGGTTTAGGCACACATGCCCCCCAGTTAAAATCTTTGTTCTCTTGCAAAATTCACTACCCTGCTGAAGTCATGATCCTTAATAAAATCTCCGATCGCGCTCCTTTTTTTAGAAACACTTTCATCATGAGTTGTCTCATTAGACCACCTTCTTCCTTCCTTCCTTTGCAGCATGGAAACCCCTTATTAGTCTTCTGTGTGCAGCGTGTCTAAGTTTTGGATGCATTATGTGATGGCAGTAGTCAGGAATGGATGATTGACAGGTGTCATGAAGAAGACAATTCTTAGAGCCTGTCCTTACTTTGTAGTGCTGACAGAGCTCACTGGGTAACTTGCTGTCCACTTGAAACTGCCCCAGCTTAGGGTGGGTAGCAGCTTGAGTTGAAGGGCCATGCAAGGGCAAGGGAATGAGCCTCTATGGCTTGAAGGGAAGGCAAAGCTCATGATCTATCACCTCTCAGCTATCACACTGAAAGTGAAGGGGTAGACAAGGTGCAAACAGCGCCTCTGTTTCACGCAACACGCCCCCCCCTTTCTGCTGTCCTCTTCAACATCCAAGCTCTAAAGCCAGAGAATTCATCATCCCTGGGAGGCTACATGGGTTTCATGTCAAAAAATGCAGTTCAGATACAATTTCCTTTCGCTTGCCATGTGGTTGTCTGCTTTTGCTAAACCCTTAAGTCTCTCAGTCAGAGTGGATGGGACTCGTCTCATCAAATTGGCATCCATGGTGTAGATGCTGACTTCAGCAGTAGTCACCCGGGGCTCCCAGAGGGTCTGTGGAGACTGAGCCAAGGCAGTCGAAGGAGTCCAGGGCGTGATTCATCTCTTCTTAAACTAGATGTCTAAAATAGGTCTGGAAAGTTGCGCTCGGAAAGTGCCGATTTCTCTCGGCTGGCTGTGAAAGGAGCTGACGGTGATTAGCTCAACGTCCCTGTTGTGGATGTCTGTGTCTAGTCGGATGAATCCTACCCAGATGGCTTTTGGCTGTGTTTGTACACAGAGCTCAGCACAGGGGGGCCATATCCTCAGTCGCTGTAGATGTTACTGCAATATAAATAATACCACTAGCATGACAGAGCACACGTACTGTACGTCCCTCGTTATTCCAGTTCCACAAACATACATCTTACCATCTACAGTGGCTCGATATGTATTTAATATAATAAGAACGGAGGGGAGGGTGGGTGTGGGTGGGTGAGCGAGTGTATGGTGTCCAGTATGAATTGGTTGAGAGAGGCTGATATCATCAGACAGCACTTCTGCATCCTGATTGATTGAGGTGCTCTGTTTCCACATTAACTTGCAATAAAGCGCTCTCTGATGCCGACACGCATTCATCATGTGCAATTGTGGAGACTGTTTATAACTTAATTTACTCCAAGGTAATGATGATTATATCTAAATATTTATGGAGAGGTCAGTGCAAGTAAATTTCTCAGTAATTCTGTTTTGCTTTTCTTTTCTTCCTCTTTTCTTCAGCCAGCCAAATTATCTCAATGCTCCCTACAGACCTTCTGCTAATTCCTTTGTTTGCAGTGACAGTTAGTGGAGAAAGAAGGCTGATTAACTGCAGGCTGCCTCTGCACCGAGCCAGCCAACAGTCTAACCAGAGGTGCACGCTGTGTCTCTGCCTTTTATTTTAATTCTGACCTGCAGGAATGTCATGGGCCAGAGCTGTCTATTAGAATATATCTAAATTGTGCGTGTGTTTGTGAGAGTTAGCAACACAAGCTTCCCACTAATGCTGTTAAAATTGATACTCTCTGAAGATGTGAAGAGGGTGGCATCAGTGTAGCACTGGTTGTTTCTTCAGCTGATGATGATTTCCTCAGCACAAGACTGTGGCTGATCATTTTTAGGGCAGGCTCAGTCAGAAAATCAAGTTATTTTTGTCACCTTGGGGTGCTTGTTAATTTTAGTGTGTCGGCATATTTCCCCATGTCTTGTGTTTGCTCTTTCTCTGTGCTCTTTATCTCATGCGATGCGCTCCACTGGGAGGATCCCATCTCTTCTAACAGGACTTAGCCCAGTGGAGCTGCAGTCTGTAGACACTTCATGGCCTGTCTGACAATATTTAGGACTGGCTGGAGATGGGATTTTTTCCACCCAGGAATTTTCTGAAGCATCGTGGAAAATGGACCATTTTGTTATCTTTGAGGGAATGGGAGTTTCATGCTGTTGATATGAAACAGCTGAGAAGAGCTTTCATTTTGATGGCTTGTGAAAATCATCTGTGGATCCCTGTGCTGCTTGGCTTGTTCCTGCTCCATATGCAGAGCTCAAATACATCACCTTATTCTTTTCCTTCTCTATTACCATGTTTTTGTACTCATGTGACTCTGAATGCTGTGGTTTGTGCAGGATTTGTTGCCTTTTGCATGCATTAGGCAAGCACTGCCCATGGAGTGTGTCCCTTGGACGACTTGGGCAATAGGGTGCCTGGTTTCTGGAGGAGGGATGAACTTCAGAGAGACACAAATGCTTATATCCTCAATTCCATAAAGGTGGCAGTGGGTGAGTCTGGAGTCTCTGACTGTGGCTGGATGTCTCTTCCTTTCTTGGATGTCAGCATCAACAGAGGGCAATCCATTTCTGCTCAAGAGGTGCAACTGCAAGACAAGAACCAACAATCTGCTAATGCAGCTTTGTCTCGGCATTAGGTGTTGGAAGTGCTTGGAGATGTGACAGCTTTGGACCTAAATGGTGTGCAAAAAGATACTTGGTGCCTGCAGTCTTCCCTTGGGTTTGGCCTCCACCAGTACTCTTATTACTATATCCTAGCACAGTGGTCCATGTTGCCTTTAGAACTTATCCTCATCCTACCTTAAATGCTGCTTTACTTCCATCCCTGACATTAACTCTTCAAATATTTTCATCTTTTCCCTTGCCCAGTTAGATTTTCCCCAGGGGAGCAGTAGAAGCCCAGTAACCATGTCTTCCTGTGTAAGGGCTACTTGCCTCATGTCCACACCCTGTCCTATGCCATGGCAGAGGGATGCCAAAACTCTCACTGGTGATAAGCGATCATTCCACATATCTATGTATCTAGTGATTTGGTGGTGAGGATGTATTTTTAGATGTTCCTCAAAATATTTGAGTATCCAGTTTTGGCCCTCAGGTGACTGGATCCAGCTGGAAAACAGACCAGTGCTGTCCTGAAGTTCAGTCTTTATGGCATGGAGAAAGGCAATTGTATAAATCTGCTGTCAGCCTGAATCAAATGCTGGAAGAGAGAAAAGATATTGAGGTATATTGAACCACAGAGGGGGGGGGAAAAATTGTAAGTGCAATCTGCTCCATTAAAAATTTCATAGGCCGTTACTTTTACAGTGCAATTAGCTTTGTGATTTCGATGCTATTGGAAGCCCAGTGCCGTGGATAATCAGAGATGGAAATGCCCGTGCATGTACTTTTGCAGAAAACCTTTAGGTTTGAGCTACCGTTCAGGTGTTCCTGAGTGCGCTTGTAAGTCAACCACTGTTGATGGCTTCCCTTGGTCTTCACTTTCCTCCTTCGCTTGTGTTTCCTTCCACAGCTTCAACAAGCCCCAGCCCCTGCGCCTTGATGTCTTTGTTCCTTGTGCAGCTGCTTTGGGAGGGAGGCACAATGGGACCTGTCAGCGGTGGGGAGTGGGATGGTGGCGGGCGAGGGGCTGCCGGAGGGAGGTGGAGGGGGGCTTTTGTCAGGAGGGAGTGTTTGCTACCTTTGATGCCAATCATTTTGGAGGAGTTAACGCTGACACGGGAAGCAGCGAGAGGGCTTTTCATGTGAATTCTGATGAAAAGAAAGGGATCCCAGGAGCCACATAAGCACGTTTCCATGGCTGAATGCTTCATAACAAGTTTACGTTTTCTATTAATGCAAGCTGATGGCCATTTATTTATTTATTTATTATGGCAAGACTTGGGGAATATTTGATAAGGGGACTGATGCCAGTCTTGCTTGTACCAGATATGCAGCAGCTGGCATCAGGGGATAGGTTCCACCTAATGCCAGAACTACAGTGGGGTTCTTCTTGAGCAGTTTTGGGTTTCTGTTTTGCGTGACCGAATGCCTTTCATTGTGAGGACTCAGCTTGCATCAAAGGTCTTTACCACCTAGTGTTTGACACTGTTGAGCACCCCGGTTGGGTGCTCGTGTCCAAAGGCTCAGGTCTGCCGGATCTTAGCAGAAATGTGCAGTGGACAGGAGGGAAAGCCTCACTTAATGAAACCTGCAGACACATAGGAAGGCAGCCCCTGATTTTTCCACATATGCTGCGTGTGGTTGTAGTGGGATGGTTGCTCTTGGCTCAGGTAGCCATGCAGCACAGGAGGTGAACTCTGAGTGGACACACATCCATGGTGGCAGCACGAGTCAGGTGTGCATTTATATGCATGCCAATGACCCACCATTTCACTGATTAACTGGATAGCCTACCCCATGAAAGTCACTGGGAGCTTTCTTCCCCTGCCCCAAAGCCTGGAGCTTAGTGTTGTGCAACTGCACAAGAATCACTAACGAGAAAAAAAAAATGAAGTTCTTATTCCTTCTGGTTGAAAAAGATAAATTTCCTTAAAAGCCCAGACCTCTGACATTTCAGAGAACTGGAGCTGAACTCAAAGAATGTGTATTGTTCATAAACAGATGCAAAATAAATAAATTTTTTTTAAAAATCTTGCTTTTCAAGCCAATCTCATGATTTCCAAACCTGGCTCATGGTTTTTCTCATGCTTCATGGTGACAATGCCAAGCCTCTGTTGTCAGACTGCTAAAAAAACTCATTCAGTTTCATCCAAATACCGAAAAAAAATGAGCCAAATCAGACCAGTCTCTGAAGTCTGGATGGAGATGATGTGTCTTGTTATGATACTGTGCCTTGGAAGAAAAAATAAGGGCAGAAGGCTGAGCTGCAACACCAAGAAGTCTTCCCACTGTTTCACTCTGTGGCCATGTACAGAGCTCTGTTATCTTCCCTCTCCCCTAAAGTGTCTCCTCACAACTTAACTGCTTGCAAAAAATAATTCATAATTCAAGGTAATTCATTTCTCAGTATGAAGCTGCATTGCAAAATGCAGACCACTGTGATATTGGTTCTGCACCACAGCCCTACCTGTAGTTTTCCAGTATGTCCCATCACTGCTAGGGTGTCTGTTCCCTGGACACTTCCCCACCATTTCAAAACTGGAGTTTCTCTCCTTTTCCCCCAGGAAAGGAGACTTCCAACATCCAGGTCCACTTCCAGCTCTCCTGTGTGAAAGAACCAATAGATAATTCTGGATTTGCTTTTCCCCGGACTATGAACAATGTGTTTTCTTTCTAGACTATTTCACCACCTCAGCTCGCAAGTCCTTGGTTGCTTGGGTGCCATTTGCTGTGTGGGATCAGACAGCGGACCAGCGCTCCCAGAAACAGCCTGGACAGAGCCTGGGGTGAAAGTAAGATGCCAAGCCCCATCCTGGAATGGAACCAGTAACCCTGCTAAGTTGTTGGCACTCAAAGGGCTGCAGAGAGAAGATGGAAAATTCAAAATACTTCCTCCCCGGGTCAGTGATTTATTGCATTGCAGTCGGGGTCTGAGTGGCTGTTGCTATATCAGCTATGGGATGTATTAGGAAATCTAGGCACATGCACCTGGTAGGTGGGACTGGGCTAAACTCCTGCAGTCCCCTGCAGCTTGAGGTCCTGACTTGCACAAAGTACTCATTGTGGTGGTGTATTCCCTGACATACAGGCACTGTTGTGCTCCCTGCGCGCTGTTTGCAGAGGGTTCTGGTAACCAGAGCTTTAGGATAAATCGGGTTTTTTGTTGTTGTTTCTATCACCATGGGCAGCCTGGTACTGCTGAACTGTAGCCAGGATCTCCAGTCCAGCATATGCATGTTCTGCTGACTTCTCCAGCTCTGCTGGAAATCATCTCACTAGCCTGGCAGGCCAGATGTTTAGCAACCAGTTTTTCCTAGTAGGAAATTAGTTCCCATCAGGTAGCAGGTGGCATTTTCTCTCACTGCTGTATAGTCAGAGGCTTGGGGCGGGGTGGTGCCTATCCTCAGCCTCTCCCACCTGCAGCTATTTCCAAGGGGCAGCAGTATGGAACCGACACCGGCAAAGACTTATTACTTAGAAGAAGAGAGAGGAAATGAGGGTAAGAAAAAGAAGTGTCTCTAATGGACCCAGACCAACAGCAGAACACCCCCGTAATTGTAATTTACCGAGACTTTGACTATTCTAAACACAGCCTCAAACAACCAGGACAATCTGTTTTCTGTTGAAGGCACCGGAGCATCTCTCTTTGAAGTCGGCAAGACCTGTGAGGGACGAAAGGGCAAATGTGTCAGAGAGGCGTCGCGGTTTCACTCACCCAGCTGCCGTTGCAGAGATGCCAGGGGCGGGAGGTGGGGACAGGTTTTGCAAAGGGCTGGGGTGGTGGCTCTCGAGGTGTCCTGAGCGGTGACGAAAGCCACTGCCTTCAGCGGATTTAGCGGGTGGCGTGAAGGAGGAGGAAAGATGCTTTGAAGACTCCCCAGGGAGCAGGCTTAGTAGCTGAGGTCTCTGGGGGATGCTAGATCCTATATACCTATTTATCCGCAGGAGTCTGTGTGCACGGGAGCTTACAGTTTTCCCTGGAGATTAGCGGCTTCTGCTGGTTTCCCCAGCATATAATATTGGCTTGACAACTGTGGCTAACTTCTGGTTCCACTTGCTTTTCTTATTAGCCGGGAGTGTTGTGCGTGCAGAGGAGCAGATTGCCTTTACACCTGCAGAGCTGAGGGAGGGAGAAAGCAAACCAGGAATGGCCCCAGTTTTCACTCAGAGCTGGGGGGGTTTTGGGGGAAAGCTCTGTGGGAATAACCCCCCTTTGCTGTGGGGGTGCAGATATGCACTGGAGACACGGGCTTATGCAAACATTTGTGCAAACAGTTGCTGGGGCTGCATGATGGGCGTGTGGACACAGGTATGTGTTTACATCTGCCTGCAGGTACCTGGGATGCTAACCTGTTAGCTCACTTACCAGTTGCATCTTTTGGTGGCTCAGTACTTACCAAATTTGGTCAGTCTGTGCAGAAGTGAGCACTGTCTTGGAGGGTTTTGGGATAGACCAAAAGGTTGGGATAGTCTGGTAGAAGAGGCTGTGGTGGCCAGAGCCTGGCCCCTCTGCTATACCCAAAGGTCAGGTCCTTCACAGGAGGTTGGGCTCTCCAGGTGCTGCTCCAGCTTCATGCCAGATGTCTTCTTCCTGCCCTACAGGGTCAGGATGTAGCCAGTGACTCTGTATGATCCTTGGCTCTGTTGCAGAGAGTTCCCACAGGTCGGTGGGTGACCTCTGAAGCTGCTGGCAGTGTATGCTTGTGGGGACACTGGGAGGATTGGTGTGGCTGGTGATGCTGCAAACCATGGAGACACACTGGCCCTCACTTGAACTGCAAATGCTCTGGTTTACAGGAGGATGCAGAGGCAGATTTTTGAAAGGCATCAGTTAGGATATCTCTGTTCTCACAGACTGTGCCCCCCATGGCTTGTGCCAGCTCTGGTCACAGCACTCTTTAAACCCCTTTTGGAGCCTTGAGACCAAATGTGGGTTCCCAGGGACCACTGGCTACTACCAACATGCAGTGCTCTGGCAGGGCAATGACAGAGGTGCAGTCAGGGTGCCTCTGTCAGTGTGCAGGAGCAGACCTGGCCCCATAGCTGTGATCATGGTGTCTCATAGTCATGTTTTTGTGTTAGTGTCTTTGTGGGAGAAGGATGGGGAATGTGCCTGCTGGTGGCTTGGGCCAGAAGTGGCCAAGGAGCGTTGGGAGCCGGGGAACCCGCAGAGACCCGTGGCACAACAAAGCCAGGAGAAATGGAGTCTGAAACCCTCCTGTCTTGCCCGTGCTGTGGGGCAGAGACGTCAAGACTGGAGAAGAGCTAAAACCTTCTGCCTGTGCGCTGTTCGCTGCAGGTAAAAAGCAGGAAAGAAGACAAACCCCCCATCCAAGCAGTCACCTGGTGCCAGCAGCCTCCTGACGTCAGCCGGGGCTTGGTGCCACGCTAGCGCCTGGCCTCGCAGGCTTTGCCTGTGCGGGAGGCAAGCTGGCGGCCGCGGAGGGGGGAGCGGCACCAGTAGGCAGAGCCGCTCCGCTCTCCCCTTCCCCCCCCATCCTTCCCAGCCCCCTTCTTTACGGGGTTAATTTTATTTTTTCCTCCAGGGGTTTCCGAGCAGCTAGCTGAAATGCGCGGGCCAGCTGCCTGCCGGTGGCAGCAGGAAAACAGGCAGACAAAGCAGATGGACCCAGCAGGGGTGAAGGAGCACTGTCTTCAGCGGGCCATAGGCACCACTGAAGAGTAAACAGCTCTCCGAAGGGAGCCGGGAGCTAACCCCCAAACCCGTCCTCTCCAAAGTACTCAATCACAGCACATTAACAAGAGCGCCTGGACTGCTGGGGAGAGTAAACACTAAGAGGCCTTGCTGGCAGGAGAGCGGGGAAAGCAGTGCCCCCTCCAGCTAATATTTATTGTAAAAGGGTGTAAAAAGTGGCTTGTGGCTCAGTGCGTTGTCAGCGAGCTGCGGTCCGTGTCACTGCTCATCTCCTTTTGGGACAACCACTCTTTCCCTTCCAGGGAGAGCAGCAGCCCACGTGTGCACACGTGTTTGAGAGACCCGCTGCGAGGAAGGAACAAAGGAAATCCAGAAGCAGGAGGTGAAACCACCGCCCTCTCCTCCTGGACTGCCTGTGGCTTTGTGGATGCACCCCTCTCTTCCTTACCTGGGCAGGGACTGGTGCTTGGGGACCCCACTCTCCTCCAGCACTGAAGGTGCTTGGCTGTGCTACCACCCAAGCGAGCTGCTCCTGTGTTGGAGGGGAGAATTGTGTTTGGGGACCCAGGGCTGTTGTTTGGGAGCGGGAGGGGGTGATTCTCCTCCCACTTGTGCCAGTGTGACTTCCTTGCTTTTGCTGGAGCGGCTCCTGATTTATGCCTAAGAGCTGGATCCTGCTCGCCGGGCGTTGCTCTTTCATCTGCAGCGTTGCAGTGAAGTTTGTTTACAAAGGTTTTGGCACCGCCAGAGATTCCTTCTCCCCTTCCCCCCTTCCTCCTAATCAGCTTGCAGTTTTCCCTCCCCTCTGGCTCCTGCTGCAAAACTGATTGACCTTTCTGAGCTGTGTCTGACACGTGAACCATGCAAAATCCTTTCTACTCCCCCAGCCCCGCGCTTGTTTGCTTGGGAACCCGGCCGCCTGGAGCAGCCCAAATAGGTGGCCTCCGGCAGCCGAGTTTGCTGCCTTTTGGGACCTACTTTGCTTTCACTAATTTGGCATCCTTGACATTGGGTGAACGTGTGTTTTGTGTCTGAGTCTCCCCGGTGCTCTTTGCGAACAATGCTGCCATCGCTAAAAACGTGCCCGGGACGTGCGCTCAGTCCCAGGTTGCCTTTAAAATGGACCCGTTTAAGCAAAACTGGACTTTAAGCCAGAATATGAATGACTCTGGCTGAGTGGCTCCCCCCCATCCCAGCGAGGTGTTTCTGCATGGAAAGGGCACAAAGGCCATTTATTCTCTCTTGGAACCAAACACTCAGCAGAGCCCTTACCTGAAAAGCCAGTCTTGTAGCATGAAAGGAGCAACTCTCACCTGCGGTGGCTTTATGTTTAAGCCAGGGTAAGAGTTGCCTGTGTTTGACCTCTTGGGTTGCTAAAGATTTCATGAAAGCCATGAATTTGCCATAAATCTAGCTAAACTGCTTTTCCTTTCTAGATCTCTTGAAGGTAAAGAAGCATCAGGGAAGAGGTGAGTGGTCTAGTGGGCTGGCTTAGATTATCTTTGCAGTCACTTCCATGGACTCATATAGTCCTGTGACACAGGAGACAAAACACTTCTTGAGCACAAGTTGGACCTTATCCCTCTTACCGCATTTTGGTGCTGGTTCAGCTTTCTGTTGTGTTACTTGTCTGTTTTGCAAGAGCAAGGTTTAAAAGCAGATTTCTGCTGGCACCAGGTGGAAATGAAGTTGTTTTCCAGGCAGGTCAGCGGCAGGTTTTCTTTTGCTATCTGCCTTGGGTTTTAAAAGCTGGGGTTTGAAGCAGGTGAAAATACACAGGTATTTTCTTGCTTTTGTCTAAAGCAGTGTGTCACTTTTGCTAACTAGAGTAACGGTGTCATACACTTTGGTGAAACCTGAGTGTTATTCACCTTGACCATCACATATCAGAAGATATATAAAGAGTAAATTGTAGCATGCACAAGGACGGAGCACTGAGGAAAAAAAGTGCCATGGTGACAGGGATGTGTCAAAGAGTGAAGGCTGCTCCAGCTCTGGGAGCAAGCGAGAAGGTTCCATTTACCCAGAAAGACAACAGATTGTCCAAAATAACTGCTCAGTAACTGAACAGGCTGAGCCTCCTTAGACTTGAAATGTAAAGCATAAAAGTCCCCTGCCTGGCAGGTGTCTGGCAAGGGGAGTTCTCCTTGTCTGTGACATACCCCAAATGACCTGTACCCAAGGTCACGGATGTTGGCAGAAGGCTTTGACAGGACTCGAGAACAGTCACTGATGCAACTTAACAATGGGATCTCCCTCCCTTTTTTCAGGAAAAGACGTCTTCAAATCAAGTAAAAAGTCAAAGTATTTTCTTCTCTTAGCCCTCCTACGATCAAATTACTCCGGTGATGTTGGTGGGCTCCTGTTTTCCCTGGACAATATATCAATTTGATTTTCTCCCTCAAAGGATTAGTCACTGAAAGACACCACTGCCCTCTTCTCCCCAGTTTTTTGGCTGCCTCTGGGTTCTAGGGGAATACCAGTGAAAGGAGCTTCTGTCCTTCTGTGCCATGTGCATTTTATCTCAGGCATGCTTCCTTCCTGATCATTCCTTTTTTTTTTTTTTCCCCAAAACATCCTCCTCACCACTAAGAGCTGGTGCTGCTGAGGCTGTGCCTGCAACAGATGACTATGCCCCAGTGCCCACCCTGGGCAGCTGTCTGTCCCTGCCCTCTTTGTGCATCATCACTTGCAGACTAAAATTATCAATAGCAGCCACAGAGTCCAAGCATGTAGAGCCTGCTGGAGGGCAGTTGCAGAGCTTTATGCTAGGTGCAAATGTAGAATTATTTGACATAGGACTCTGCCATAGCGATTGTATGATGTTGTGTATAGGACCAGTCAGTGATGGGCAGCTTTTCTCAAAGGGCTATAAATATTCAGCAGCCCTCCATCTACCCTGGACACTGCCACAATTCATTCCGGTGGCTGACAGTGAATGAGGTGGGCTCCAAAAGTGCCCTGATGCTTTCAGCACACTGGACTGGTTTTCACGTTGGTGCCACTCCATCTCAGCCTGGGGTTTAAGCCCTGTGATGCCAGTTTCTCTTTTTCCTTGTAGCTAAATAAAACCTGCCATATCTTGGGATGGTGCTTGGGTTTATCAGGCAGAGTCATGTGAAATGTGTTGCTCCCTGCAGGTGGGCAGAAGAGAAGGAGACTAATTCTGAAGACACCTCAAGCTTGCTTTTCTGTCCCTCATGCCAGTGTCTCACTGCCCGGATAATTTGGCTGGAAAATTCAAGTGGAACAAAAACCTTGGCCTCTTGCAGCTCTGGTGGTGAGTGATCTGCAGTCCCCTCCTAAAGCCATGCTCTCAGGGAACAGATTTGCCCCAACCCAAGGGCTGAAGGGTGACTTGTGTTGCTGACTCTGGGGCCCAGGGATGCTGATGCAGATCCCAGCAGAAGCGGAGAGCCACCAGAGCTTGTAAAAGTGAATTGTGAGTCAGGCTGCTCTTCCCTCCTGGATATTGCACTGTGCTGCTGCAGGGGCTTCAGCTGGGTTTGTCCTAGGCTGGCACAGTGAGATCCACCTGGAGCAGTGGGGCCCCTGCCTGTCTCCATGGCTCTTAATTTCACGAGATTACATGTCTTAGGCATCTTTAGTGTTTTTGAGTGCCCAGTTTCCTAAAGCAACTGAAAATCCTGCCTTCTCCTTGCCCTTCAGAGGGTCTGCCAGGAGGCACCACAGACAGCCCTTGCTTTTGGGAATGAGTCTGCCTTCTTCCCTGGGACACAACCAGTGCTGGCTGCCGTGGTGAACCTCAACTCTGGAAGGCAACTCTGGCCTGGAAAACAGGGGCTGAGGAGCGTGCTGTGCCCACGGCTGCCCAGGAGTGATCTGTCAGAGCAATATAGGTATGGCATTTTTAAGACAAGAGCTTTCTATCTAGAATCTAGGGATGTCACAAAATTTCCTTAATTAATGACTGCAGAGTGCTTTGGGGTCCTTGGAAGAGGGCTCTGTCTGCAGCGAGTGCTGCATCCCAATGTTGTTCCCAAAAGCTGTTTGCCAGCAAATTGACTGGATTTGAAATTCAGGTGAGTTGTTGGATGGAAAAATATTCTTCCCCACATTGCACTGACCTTTGAGGTGGCTGGTTTATTTTTTAAAGATATTACTGCTCCCCTTGGGAATGGTGTCTTCCTCTGTTTTATGCTCTAAGGAGATAGCTCTTTTCATGTTTATCTTTGATTCAAGCATTGTAAGGAGCAATCCCTTGCACTTACGTGCTTCATTGTATTCTAGCCATGAGAGTTTCTCCCCTACTGTTTGTAGCTCTCTTTGCAGTGCAGCTGTAAAAAATTTGAACAGGAGGGAAAAAAAAAAAAAGACAAAAAAAAAGATACTAAACAGCCTCCAGCATTTAGAGGATAAAACAAGATGTAAGCAGAGGGATGGCTGTGGTTAATGCACAGGGCTGGGATGCCTTGGATGGACCACAGCCTCTTTTAGCTGCTATTCTCCTGAC
Source organism: Actenoides lindsayi (assembly GCA_025331215.1). Classification (NCBI taxonomy): domain Eukaryota; kingdom Metazoa; phylum Chordata; class Aves; order Coraciiformes; family Alcedinidae; genus Actenoides; species Actenoides lindsayi. Next base: position 28,446 of record WTSP01024879.1, on the reverse strand, counting down.
TTTCTCTGTGACTTTCTAATTTATTTGACCTCCTCCTATTACAGTTCTGGGGTCTTTAGCACACCCCATGTTTTCCACCTGGAAAACCCATGTTAAAGCAAAGCCACAAGCAGAGTTGCAAGGTCTGTCAGGGAGAGATGATGCTATTTATTAGTCCAACTAGTGGCAGGTGGAAGAGCTCAGACAGTGTTGTGCTGAGGTGGTGAAGTGTGTGAGAGGCTGTGCACAAGCAGATCCAGCCTTCAAGGTCAAACAAGTCAGGAATTTGCCCCACTCCAGCATTTTACCCCTTGCTGGCCAAGTAAACACTTGGGAAGCAGGTAGCAAGGCATTTTGGATCATGGTCTGTTGTCCCGTGTCAGGTTTCACACTTGCTGGATACATTTATTGGTGGTGTTTGCAATGTGGTTTCATGTCCACGTATCTTCTGGAGCCCAAGATAGGCTGAGATCTTTTCCCCTGTTGTTTGGGGCAAAGGCTGTTTTCAAGTTGTCTCTCTGACAGGTCTAATGCTGCAGGGAAGCTGTTTTGTAGAAGGTGGTTGTAAGTCAATGGGTTATCCGCTGACAATGAAATTAAATCTCAATGGATTATGGCAGACAAACTTGACTCAAAGGGTCCTAAGTCTGATTTCCTCCATTGGAAACCTGCTGTGAAATCAAAACCGAGCCAAACTGACATGAAGGGACATCATAGGGTTAAATGTTTGGAAAATGAGAAACTCATTTTGATGTTGATCATGTGGTAGTTGAGAGGAGGCCTTCAGCAGAACCTGGTGCAGTCCAGGTAATTCCCAAATATGTCCCCACATTTTGCAGGGTTTTCTTAAACTTTGAAGGCATAATGGCACATTTGGGAATGAAGCACAAAGTGACTATCTGACATAAAGAAGCCAATGTTCCTCTGTGGGAGAGGGGCAGAGGGAGCCTGTAAATTAATGATCAGCTTTTAATTTGTCCTTTCATTGGGATCAATGAAAATGTCAGAATGATTGAGGTTTATGTGCTCGTGGGAAAGAGGTGAGCCCAAGAGAAAGAGATCAGGTCTATTTTTTAATATATTTTTTCACTGCAGGAGATGCTTCCCTTCATCTCTAATACCAGAAAAGGGATGAGAGAAAGCAAAAGGGCAGCCTGAAACTTACCCCTCTGCGGGAGATGGTGGTGATCCCTGCGAGTGAGTGCGATCACCTGGAGTCAGGTTATCCAGCCTGTGCTGCCAGATTTGTTATGAGAGAATTTCTCAGGAAGCCTAGACAATGCTCAGGTTCCAAAAGAGTCTTCAAGCTCACCATCCTCAGGAATGGTGACTGCCCTTGGCACAAGATTCATCCTGGCTGGTGTTGGCAGATGCAGTTTTGCTGGCTGGAGATGCATGCTGTTTGCTCTCCCCAGTCCTGGGAGGTTCAAGGCTGGATGTGTTTCAGGACAGCAGGAGGACAATGAGAGACTCATGTTTCTGAAGATCCTGCTTTGAAAAGGCTGGATGCTGCTGAGGGATGTGAAAAGCTGGCATTAATGTGTTGGAGGAAAAACCAGGCACTGTGGCCAGATTTGGATTCTGATGACTGGGAATATTGATGTTTGATCCCCACAGCTACATCTAGTTCTGCAGATCTTGGCTCTGTGCAGGGTGCCACCCTCCCCACTGTGGACCAGAAGGACTAACAAGGTTTTCAATGCAATAAAGCTTCCTGAGGGCTTTCTTCAACAGCAAGGAGTCTCCCAAACTTCACGCTTACAGACGTACATTCACAGAGGCCTTTCACACCTAAAATGGGCACATACATCCTTGTTTCAGGAAAAGAAAAAAAAGATATTTCTGAGTCTTGGCAATGCTCAGGCATAACAAAGCTCCTATTTGGCTACTCCCTTGGTGCTTGTAGCATTTCTGACCAGTAAGTCAAGTATTCAAGTGAGTGGTCAAGGGTTTAGTTGCCTACAGGAGTGACCTAGGGTGGAAACAGTGGCTTGAGGTGTTAGACTCCTTTGTGCATTCCCCCTGTCTTGATGGAGGCTCTTAAGCAGCCCCATGGCAGGGGGAACGTGACTGCAAACTGCCAGGCATGCTTTGGCCTGATTAAATATTCATTGTGACAAAATGCCAAAAACACAAGGGAGTTTTCAGTGATTGCTTCACCCCAGATAACAAACTGATGTCTGCTCGCTCTGGTGGGGCTCCCGTGATGCATTTCCTTCTTCCCTCCACACTCACCTGCTCACCCTGGTCAGCCTCTTGTTCCTTGTAATGAACCTGGAAAGGGGGAGCTGGGCTCTTCCATCTCATGGCTGCTTTGCCTCAGTGCATCAGTCCCCTCAAATGCTGCTTTTTTTTTTTTTTGTCATGTGAGAGCCTGGTGATCACATCTCACACTCTGCCCTGTGGACTCTGGCATTGAGGTGAGGTCTTCTCCAGGTGGGTCAGCTGCTAGACTGGACCTAAAGCCCCTCTCTTGCTTCTGCACGTTTACTCAGGCTGGGTTTTCATTGCAGAAAATTTGTCATTCCCAACACTCCCAGACATGAGCAATGCAACCGTGCCGCTGCCAGCAAACACAACCCGCGACGGGAGCTTTTATGATACTATCAGCTCTGCTATTGCCACTTCTTTTCCAGCCCCGTGGCTGCCATCTCAGGAACTGACCTCATCGTTTCCTGATTTTGAGATAACCATCATGTGGGGCGTGGGGAACGTGCGTGCACAGCACCGGTGGTTGTAAAACCTCAGCAGCCCGGTGAGCGCATCCTGCGTGAAACTGGGCCACTGAGCTTCCCTGGTGGTCTCAGCAGACATGGGTTTTAGCCAAAATAAGGGTCAACTCTTACATGTACCTGGAAGTAGAAGTGGAAGGACTGAGCTTCTGGCTTCCAGCTACATTTCTTCCCTCTTTTGAGATGAATCTACGTTTCTTGTGGAAGGCAGCAAACTGGATGTCTAATCAATCCTCCACTCCAGCTAATAATCATCTCCCAGCCTGACTGGTCCATTCTGCTTCAGGGCAGATGCTAAACCCCTGCTGTTACGGGACAACTTAGAGAGAAATTTATCTACAGAATCCTTGTTTTGCTTTTTCCTTCCCCCATCTCTCCAAGCAAGGGATTTTTATTTTTTATTCCTGCTGGTGCTCTTTTAACTCCTTGTTTTTATTGCTCTTGATGTTCTTATTATTGAAATGTCCAACCTTGCCTTGAACTTGTGCCTCGTAGAGATGTACCAGAGCAGTGAACTGCATGGATGAATTGTGCACTATGTCAAATCCAGGGCCTCAGAAATCTTTCAGTGAGCTGATTTTTAGTAGCTTTAGTTTCCCAGCTGACTATTTAGCCATCTTTACCAGAAAGTTGTCTCAGTGAAATGAGAACTCGCCCACATTCAGGATAAACTCACAGGTTTGGTTTCTTTTTTTTTTTTTTTTTTTTAGGTTTGGAAAATGTCGGGTTGTCTCTGGTGGAGGATGTGTGTGTGTGTTTTATTTTGTGTGTGTGGCATCCCTGCATATGTCTTGGATCGGTTCAGAAACTGAAATAGCAAAATAAGATTTTCTTTATTCAAAAATGGAAATGAAGTGATCAAACGGCTCAGACAAGAGCTATGTGTGGTGCTGTATTTTTTGCTGATTATTTAGCAGAGCTCAACATCAGTAATTATTATTACTATGACTCTTTATGCTGTTGCTTTGCCCATCACTCCCGAGTCCTCCTATATTTGCGAAACATTTTGATAGCCCATTCCTGTTTGTTTTCCACCCATTGAGGATGTTTTAAATACTGCTGCAATCTGCCTAGAGGCTGTGGTAAGCCAAAGACAGTGGTTTATGCAGAGCAGTGCCAGAGCAGGAATCCGGATCCGTGCACAGAGGCTGCACTGGGGAACCAGTGGCAGTGAGGCACCAAGTTTACTCTTTACTCTGATTCCATAGAGGTGTGTATTTGACTCATGCCCAACTACCAGGGAGCATCCTTATGTCCTTTAGGTGAATATCTCTGGTCAGAGGGGTACTGTGATTCTGGGGCTAGGGATGCTAGAACTTATGAATACAGCACAGTGTGATGGACAAGCTCTAGGAGGGGGAATCTAAGATCTAAGGGATGGTAGTTAACAACGAGCAAGAGGGCAGCTTCGGAGGAAATCCTGCAGGAAAGAAGATTGTGGGTGAGTAAAGGAGGGTACCTACATAAATCCATGTCCTTTTCCAAATTTCAGCCATTAGATGTGGAAATAATTTTAGGGGGCTGGTTTTGTTGTAACTACACAGTTATGTGAGTTAAGAAACAGGAAAAAAAAGGCAAATCAAAAGTTTTCAGGCTCTGTAATTTTGGATGGGTCTTTGCAGAGCTTTTTAGTGGATTTTTTTTTTCCCCCTGAATTTGGCACAGTTAACACAACAGAAGCTAAGATGATACATGTGTTTTATAACAGTAGTGCACATTGTGAGTTTAAAAACAGTTTATCAATGTCTCTTCTCCTTTCTTTCTTTTCTCATTCTCTGTATTTTCTGTTGTTCTTCATGAAAGTTCTGCAGCCTCAGCCGAGGAACTGGGTGTTATTTTGTTGAGGAAACAGCAATGACATTTTGTTTGGGTAGGACTGACGTTCTTGTATTTCTGGTGTCCAGGAGAAAATGACAGCCAGATAGGAGGTTTTTCCTGCACATCATTTCTCAAGTCCTGTCTGTGACCATTAAGAGCATTCATTTAGAGGAAAACTCACTTTCAGAGAGGAATTACCACAGCTAAGTCTAATTGCAAGGAGCAGAACGCGTAGCACAGTGCATGGCACATTTGGATGTAACAGAGACTCTGTGAAGAACAGTAGTTTCAGCTCACCTAGAGGTGTTGGCCATTGCAGATGTGTGGACTGGATGTCTCATTAGGCAGAATGGCCACGTGCTTTCAAATCTTCAAACGTCCCATAACTAAAAAGTTCACCCTTTCCTGTATTTCTACACTGGACAAAGTCCCTGCAGCCCACAACTGGATATATCAGGGAAGGTCTAACACTGCAGATGTGGGGAGGCCATCCCACGTGTAGGTCTTGCTTTAGCTTCTTAGAAGTGAATATTGTCCCAGTGAATCCAATGTGTCCATGAGGCATAATCCTAGCAGGGGACCACTCTGGCTTGGCATGTCAGCAAGCTCTGGCGTGGGATTAAAAAGGCTGCAGCACTGGTTTATGTTGTTGGCTGGTATCAGCTTGGTGTTGTTCTACTGACTTTCATGAAGCTAAGCTGAATTACATCTGCTGAAACCAAATCCATCTAATTTTTTCCCCTTGCTTCTTATGTTCGGGCTTGATGTATTATGTCTGGGAGCAAACAGTTAGAATAAGATGCATTTGCTAGATTGTGTCTTTTCATTATCCAGACAGAAGGAAGAGGCAGTTGACAAAGTTTCAGCAGACGGTGCATAGTTGTTGTTTATGTTAAACAAAACGAGAATGTGCAGCATTCGGGTGTATAAACAGCATGACAGCAATAAGCATAAAACATAAGATTGGAAGCAGATTTCACTTTCAGGCCTTGGGGAGCAGATGGATTTGAGATCATTGTGCATTTACATACAACTCCAAGACCTATAGAAACTCATTTGTTCCCCGTGTCGATGTGTTTTACAGGAGTCAAATGCAGCACGGCTGCAAATGGATGCAGCTCCATTGAACATAATGGGCTGGACCCAGGCACCTAGATCTGTCTCTTAAACTGCTCCAGCAACACTAAAAGGATGGAGAGCTGCTGTAGTCTTGCAGTTGGAGATTGCCTTGTCATCTTAATGTTCAGGTGGCATAAAGATGAGGCAGCCCCTATTGCATCTCCTCTGTGCGCAGACTGGAGGGAACTGAATGCAAGAGGAGTCACAGCTGGTGGGACTTAGTCTTGCTGAACTTGCACAGAAGCTGGTTTCCTCCCCATATCTTATGTATATTATATATATAGATATATGAGCAGGCTTAAACTTTTCTCTTGATTGCTCTTTTCTTACCCCCTCAACTCCCAAACTCCCATCCCAGATCTTATACCAGGGTGAGCTGGAAGGGAAGATGTGCCTTAGCTGATGAAGCTGCATCTGTTTGTGCCTGCGTAGTTCAGGACTGATGCTGTAAGATGGAGAAGTCAAGCTCACCCTCTATACAGTGGTGGAGACAAAGCCATCATTTCTCAGTTCCAGTGGGCCAACTGGATCAGTTCAAAGGCTGCACTGATTTGGTACTTGCAGAGGCAGGACCACACGGGTTGCCTATTATTTATGGCCCTGCTTCCCCAGCAGATCCGTGTCATTGAAGTGAAGGGCATAATGAGGGATTTCAGTCCCAAGCAGGGACTATCCAAGCAGGTGGGAAAATGACAGGCCAGCATCCAGCCTTCAGAGCACGGACCAAAGCGAAGCTGTTTTAAATAGCAACAATGGCCCTAATCCCCCGGCAGGATGGAGAGATGCGTGTTGGTAAAAGGAAGAAAGGACAGAAAATAGTAACCACAGAAAGTGTGTGCGTGTGAGAATCCCTTTCAGGCTGCATTAATGAGATGCAGTGAATAGGAAGAAGAGACCCTGGAGTGTGTTTAAAACTGATTCCCGGTATAATATGAACGGCCGCGAATGAAGCGCCGTACAAAAGAAATAATAAACATCTATCAGTGCAGTCGGTATCACTGGCCATGTCAGTGTTTAACCGCATCAGAGCTCATCGTTAACCAAGAGGCAGAGTAACACGAGCAAACAAGACAGCAACTGGGAAGAACAACGTTAAGGACCACGACGGGGCCCCAGCGAGGTTCCTGTCACTGCCCCTCCAAGAAATGGGGACCCAGGAGGGAGAGAAATCCCACCCGCCGTGTGCAGCGCGTCAGAAACACCTCCGATGGTGGTGTGGGTATGTGCTCACCTCCTCCCTTGCCAGCTCTCCTGCAACAATTCGTCTGGAACAGCCACTCGCCTCCGAGTGAGGAGTTTTATTAAATGATCGTCATGTGCAAGCCGTGCGTGTATGTGAGAGAGGATGGGGACGGGTATTTTTAAACACGAAAACTCCCACCAGCCGCAGTTTTTGAGCACGGGCTGTATGATCTTCAAGGGAAGGAGAAAAATATGCTGGTTTCCTCCAGAATTGGATCGTTTGCTGCAAGTTGGGCAGTTGATCCATGAAGAGTTACGGAAAATGCGTTCAGCGGTGGTTAGTAGTTTCAGGGTGGTGTCAATTTTAGGGTGGCCTATTTGAGGCTCTCTCCCAGGAGAGGTGCTTGGCACTTTCTGGGGATCAAACCATCTCTAGATGCCTCAGGCTGGATTGCCCCTACTCCAGCAGTTGAAATCGTAAATCTACATGATGTGGTTTCCAATGGCTGATTGCGGATAATTTGTGTAACCCTTAGGAGAAGAAGGACGAAATCCTGCCTCCAATAGATGTGTCATGGGTTTCAGGGGGGTGAGAAGTTCCCTGGGCTGCTTGACTCAGCCTCCTTGGCTGCCTGTGGTCTCCAGACAGGATCTGAAGTCGTGCCAGGTTGAGCAGCATACCCAGTCTCCTCTCAATGTAACAACTCAGGCCAGTCAGATTTATATACCCTTTGTATCCTGGGTGTTTTAGTGTTTAATACCTTGCCTGATGTAACCTTTAGTCATGCTGAAGAAAGCAACTTTATTGAATTTGGCTTTATGTTAGCATTGACTGGACAGACTGTATCAATTCAGAATGGGCTATTACCGTCCCTTTTGCTAGTTATCCAGAGCTTGAATATCCTAAATAACATAGTCTGATGATGTCAGTGTCTCAGTGTCAATAACCAGTCCTCACTGTGACATCTGCTGCATCTCCTCTTTTCTCTGTCCTCTCCTGGGAGAATATACACACGATTTTGCAACTTTTATATTGAAGACCATGATCTACTTGTATGGAAGTCAGAGGAGATGTACTAAAGCAACCATGAGCTGGACCACTGGGCCCCAAGGCTGGGCTTTGGCTACCCAACATTGTCTGCTGCCTTTGGCTCAACAGTGTTAACTGCAAGGGCAACTCGAGCTGCGTTTGGGGTTCTTGCTCTTTGATTCTTTGAGGCAGTTTGGAAAGTAGGGAGAGAGATGAAGGAATACATACGATGGACTCTTCATCCTCTCCAGTAAGCCTAGAAGGATGGAGGATGATGAGAGCAGGAGGAAGGTTATGGGAAGGAAAGGGGAGAGCATAAAGAACAGAAGTACAGGCTTCATGAAATCACGCCATATAGGTTTAACCTGAATACCCACTTGCTGTCCTGGCCTCTCATGGCCTCTGGAGATTTATTGCCACAGCTAGAAGGTGGTTGTGCATGAGAAGGGATTTTAGAAATGAGCTATGGAGAAAGCCTTCCCTGCACCCCCAGCCTGACCTGCCATCCCCCAGCCCTCACGGCTCATGATACCCAACATTTCTGCACGTTCCACCAGAATACCTGCATACCTAGTTGCAAACAGAGCCCCGGGCTGGTGAGGCAGGTTTTCAGTCAGCTTCTCAGAGCTCCTTGGCTGTCATCTTGTGTGTGTGTGAGAACGTTTCATTCCAGTGCTTGAGGGCTGTGTGGAGCTCCTGGATGACCAGCGTTTCCGGCTCTAAGCCTTTCCAAGTCCAGCCAAATAAAAAGGAAAGGACAAAATTGGTTCTGCCTCATTTCTGCCAAGGAGGCACTTCATGACAAGTGCAAATACAGAAGTTGCTTTAACTCCTGGACAGATAAACTCTGGAATCTAAAGGATGTTTGAGGACAAATTTTCAGAGGTTGGCACGTACGTACTGACTGTAAAATTACTTCATGGAGTCTGGCTGTGCATGTTAAATCCATATTTGCCTGCACAAACAAGGTCCTTATGCATGCAGTTAGACGTTTTGCAGACACAAAGGAAAAGGTGAGTTCAAATCCTGGCTTTCTCCATCTTTACAACTCAGTAGCACTCTCCCCTGGCCAGGAATGCTTCCCTGGAACCTGTGCTTGAAAGGAAGAGCTCATGCTGCGGCCCCAAATGGACAGGCTTTAAGCTCATAGCTTAGTTTTAGATCGACCATTTTAATTGAGAAGGTTCCCAAAGCAAAGAATAATCAGCCTTGAGTTTTAAATTACCCCGGAGGAAAGATTCTTCAGCACACAGTGGGAAGGTGCCTGAAGCACAAAAATCTCAAAAATCTCACTCTCCATTTGATGCTGCAGCCTCAACTCCTGATATCAGCAGGTAAAAGCTCAGGGTGGCTCTTAGAAAATGCTCAAAATAACCCTCACTTCTGCCCCAGGGCAAAGCTCAGGGCTGGTGTGTCATGAGATGTTGCTTGGGGCCACGGGCAGCTATAAGCCGTGACAATACTCCTGATTCTTCCAACTGCAGTCCATGTCACCAGTGGTAGGTGGCTTAAATTCAACCTCTCCACAGTGCTTAGGGAGTGCTGAGCTTGGGTTTCTTTCCTCCATTCTGCGTGGGTGAGGTTTGGGGTTCATGCTCTTCCCCTACCAGAGCCCTCCTCCAGAGCACAGGTTAGGTGCAGGACTGCATACAAACCAGCATGATCATGGGTAGACCTGGACTGGAGGGTGGGCTCAGAAGTGGTGGAGATAGACCAGATGTGTGTGGAGGAACCAGAGCTATATTAGTGTTGGGTGCTGCAGAATATTGTACCCGTTTCAGCACAGGGAAACCACCCGTGCTTTCTGGGTGTGGGGAATTTCACTGCAAAAGCAGCTGGTCTCACCTCGGTGCCTAGAGGCAGAGGAGGGAAACCATGCTGCTCTTAGCAAGGTAATAAAGGCCTAAAAGTCCACAGGCTTTGAAAAGGCTTCTTGGAGTAAAGCGTGCTCCTAATCCTGCCTCCCCCATGACATTCCTGCCTCCCTAAAGATCTTTGTCTCCTGCTTGGCTGTCCAATGCAGCTCGGCGAGAAAACTCACATTAGTTAATAATAGCAACTTGGGGATAGAGATTACAACCAGGGGGCGATGTAAATAAGGCATTTATTTTCCATAAATGGGATAGTGTGTCTCATCTGCCATCTTTGCATTTGGCATGCAAAGAAATTTAAGGCCTGATATTTAATGTCCAGCGTGCCCATAACAATGTGGATTCATCACAGCACTAATTATAGCTCTTGGGCAGCTCACGTGGGGTAGCTTGAGGCTTATTTATAGGTAATATTTATAAACAGACCCACAATCTTCCCAGCAAAAGGGCTCTTAAAGGGAGATGCGTTATGGTGATTACTCTTGAGAGCCATCATGGGGAATGTCACTGCGTGAGTCCTTTCTTCCTCCCAGATAAGGACTGCGCAGCATTGCTCTCCCTCCCATCCCACCCCAAACCCAGCATGCAACTCCTGCAGACTTATTTGCTGGACTTCCTGGTTTCCTGCAGAGGAAAGGAGATGACTGAAGGTAGTGATTTCCCAACCGCACCGAGGACATGTGACACGTGTAGTTGTATCTCAATAGGCCACTGCAGTGTTCAAGCTGCAATCATGGGGCTTAATTACCTGAATGAATAAATGAGTTTCCCTTGACAAGATTCGATCCTTTTGGGCTCCTTGACTAATTACCTGCTATTGTGAGAGGCCCTGCTTGTTGGGAAAAGCATCTCTTGTCCCCCAGCAATAGGAAAATAGAGAAATAAACACAAAAGTCTGGAGATCAGAGGGTGCTCATTTACTTTCCGTGTTTAGTGCCACATAAAGGGCCATTAATTATGTTCCTCTTTCATGACAAAAGTAGCTTTTCCAAACAGTTTTGCTTGTTCGTTCTCTTTTTTAAACAAAGGTACCTGTACTTTTGTCTTCCTAATCACTCTGTAGCATGCAGCAGCCTTGCAAGGAGGATCTGGCAAGAAACCACATCACCCAGCTCTGTACAACTGGGGTTTCTCGGTGCCCTGCAAAACAGAGGGAATAGTTCCTGGTCCCCTGGATCAGAGCTGCAAATTGCTATGAACATAGAGGAGCTGCCTGGAAAATTTCCTGCACTTACACGGAGGTAAGGGCTGGCTGGATAGCACAAGGCAGGTAGGAGTCAAGCCAAAGAAATGATGCAATAACTGAGCCCTGCAAGGAAAGGCTTTTAGTGTCCGCTCCTCACTGTGCGTGCTCAAGGGCATCATTTTCCGTGCTTATGATTGGCAATGGTGTACAAAAAGCATTTGAGGTGTCCAAGAAGAAAGAGTTGGCAACTCTTCAGAAGAAGCCATGGAGCACATGGAGACCTTTAGTTTATTCTACCAGGCTTGCCCCATTCATTTCTGGGTACGTGAATCTGGCAATGGAAGGTGACAGAGCATATGGCTCTGTGATCCTGCAGAGTGGTGGTGAAGGTGTTGAGATGCCAGTGTTTTCTCTGCACTGCTCTTGGGTGCTGGGTGATTTACAGTCCCCTGCCAGAACAGAGTTACCTATAAACTTTAACAGTTCGAGATCAACCCCTCTTTTTTTTTTTTTAAATTTTTGTTTTTCTTTATATGCAGAAAACAGCCCTAATTTGTCCTAAATTAGCCTCTGTTCTGACGTGCTGTCTCACACCTCTTAGATGTAAAATTCTTTTTTAGGTAGTGCTAGAAATCATAAAGATGAAAAGATGGGAGTCGTCTGACCTTTTCTTAGAGCATCACACGGTTGTGGCTCACAAGCTGATATAAGCCAGCTCCACTGGTGTCAGTCATCCTGTACCAGCCTGATCCTGCCCTGGGATAAGCAGAAGGTCGTCTTCTGCCCTTCTTGGGGAGAAGAGGCCTCTTTGGTATTTCCTAGTAGAGATGCTCTATTTATAACTGAAAATCCCCTGAGAAAATGATCAGGAGCAACCTAAGGTCATTTTCTATTCTTACATATTTTGCTGCTTTAAGCTCCACCTAGGATAATAAAGCTGCTATAGACTTAAGCAGCAAAGCTGAAATCCAGTTGAAATGGGGCCTTAGGAACATGCAGTGGTGCATTGGTCCAAGGTATCCACTTGTGCAGCAAAAACTCAGGAGGAAGATGTATCTTCAGGGGTTGTTTTTGAAGGCACAGAGTGAATCCACACTTTAAGAATGCAATTTCTGCTCCACTTCTGTTATGATTTGATCTTAATGGGAATCTTCAGAAGAAATTACCACTCAGGAAACACCTATGAAAAGCAAGTTTTTCTCGGAAACAAATATACCTCAGTAAGACTTTTGAAGGGTAAATTTGTCAAGGTAAGGGTGATAGAAAATAAGGAAGGGATGTGTGGATACTGACTCCTGTCAACTAAGAAATAATATGTGTAAGACGCTTAGCTTGGACCTGCGAGGATTACATTCGAGACCCTGCTCTGGGTTGTGAGGTGTCACGAGCCCAGCATCCTAACCTCTGGCTTTTTGAGTAGTTTGATGAGGAAGAGCAAGTCAGTCAGCATTTCTTTGGTCTGTCTGACTTTTAAACAGCACCCTGCCCCATCATTCAATGCAGACAGTTCTTTCCCTTGTTAAATGTTTATATTTTCACCAGCCTGCTTCCCATGGGCAGGGGACTTTCTCTGTATCTGTTCATCAGTGAGTTGCACTTGGTAAGTTCCAAACAATCTTGTGCAGCCCCACTCAGGAAGAGAGATTTATCCTCCCCAGATACTGCTGTGTATCTCGGCAAGTTCGGTTTGCCTTGACCCACGGCGTCCAATTAAGCAATGCATACCTGGTTCAAACTATGGGGCTGTGTTGCCTTCCCCTGGTTCCTGATCTGCAGGTTCATTTCCAAGCACCACAGCAACCTGTGTGTCTGCAGGGTGGGAGGGTGTGCACCAGTAGCGAGGGCATGCACCTCATTATTCCACATAATGGAGACCTTCCCTGCCCTTGACTTCTCTCACCCCTGTAGCTGGGCTGAATGGTACCAGCATCTTTGTCTTGGAGCCTTTTTGACTGACTTCAAGGTCTCTTTCTGTGTATGTTTAATTTCTTGCTGCCCAAATTAATTTCCCCACTTGTAAGTTTTCCTACTGACTTTAATGACGTTTTCCCATAACTCCTAATCTTGATGACCTTTCTAAGAAGAAATACAAGTCAGCTTGTTTCCCCAGGCAGTTTTTCCTAATTTCTTACAGCTCCGTTGACAACACATTCCCACCTCCCTCTAATTTCCTCTGGATACAATGGCTCGTCTCCTAACTCCAGAGAAAGTAACTAATAGCTGGAGGAAAACCACTCTTTTTGGCTGCTTGCTGGAGAAGCAGTTTGTCCTGTTTAAGGAAACTCCAGCGAGGGTTTGTTAGACACAAACCACAGTGAATTACCGCCTCTCATGAGCTGACCACTCGCAGGTCTGCTGTTTTCCTTATGCTGGTGTTTTCGGTGTCTTCATAACTCACTAGCATCCCCACTGGTGTTGCTTCTCACCTGACTACTGAGGACCTCACCTGACCCCTTGAGAACTATCATATGACCTCTTTTTGCACTATGATGTAATTATACTTTTTGCAGCCAGAGAAAGTAGAAGGCATTTGGAGATGATCAACTGAGGCATTAGCTAAAGATGAGATCTTCAGATATATTCTCCCTTTGAAAAGCCAGACTAAATGGCTTTCCAAGGACATCTGTGGTACTGACAACTGCACGCTGGCCTCCTGAGTCCCACTGTAGTGCCCTAAACAGAGGATTATCAGTAGTCTCTTCTGTAGGAATTGGAGAGAGGAGAGGTGCTGATTTCCAAGAGTAAAACTTGACTTCTTCAAACCTCTTTAAAGGCTGTGGAACTAAACCTTTCTTGTGCAATGGGACCAATATAAGCAGGACAAAAATAACAGTAACCTTCAGCTCAGGTTGGTCTGCAATCAGAACAGCCTTTCTCCACTCTCCTTTTTCCATTTCCATATTGAGGGCATTTAAAGAACAACAAAGCCTCAAAGCCTGCTCACAGGGTCTGGATTTCTGGCACCACTGAGCTATTGGAGAGAAGCAACATCTCTGTATTCAGATGATTCGCTGACTCTGTCATAGCCCTAGTAAAGCACCATTAAAAATAGTTATATCTAATGACATATTCCAATGCAGTGGAGATTCCTGTGTACGCTAATTTGCTTTGAGGATTGCATCATCCCGAAGGAAGTGTAGCCAGAGAGATTTAAAACAAAAGTGGTCTGTCTCCAGGCTGAGCTGTGTACTTGGCAGCGATACTGCTCTCTGCTGAGCCCAACGTGCTGTTTTAACATACTGCTCCCCTCCCTGTAATGTCATGCTGGAAGGATGGCATTTCTTGTCTCCCAATCTGTAAAAGATACTGGATGAGCTATTCAAGCTACCAGGCGTCCTTGAATGAGGTTATTAGTCCACATGGCACCTTGTACTGTGAGCATTGCCAGGATTGCAGGGGAGGGGGATTCAGGAAGCACAATGTTGAAATAGAACCTTTCATTATTGGAGCAAAAGCCATCGAAAACTACTGATAAATTGATTATAGGGCGGACATATTTATCCTTGTTACTATCCCAGCACTATATTAAGTAGGGTCATAAGACACAAATTGAGAGGGTTGGATGGCCAGGAGGTAAGAAGGATTTCTTTGCCTGCCTCCAGGATTCACACAGTGGAAACAATCCTAAAGCAGGCATTTTCAACCCTAAAAGCTGGCATATATCCCTCACTACCTGGAGGGGATAGGCCTGGGTACTGGCTTTGCAATGGGTAGAGGTGGTGAAAGGGCAGAAGGTATGTTCTGAATGTCTGTGGAAAAGCAAATAACTGGACAGTCAGCCCTGGTAATGTTCACAAAAACGGTTGGATAAACAGCACTGGTAAGTTCCTACCCATTGTTGAAGGTCCTGGGAGAGTTGTGCTGAAGGTTTGAAGTGGTGGTACTTCATCTATTTCTTCCTCTCTAAGGCCCTGAAATGCCAAGAGAGGAGCATCTAGCTCTTTAACTGTTTATAACAGCACCTTGATGGGTGTTTGTCTCTTAGGTGAAGGGCAAACACCTCAGCTCTCCTGTAAGAAATGCAAACTGTGGCTGCATGTGGGTTGCAGCTGGATGAAAGGTTGATTTTTTTCCTTTCTACTCATGTGAGTGACTGGAGTAGAAGGAAAAGCGATACCTTGGGCTGAATGACAATCAGATTTATTTTTTTTTGACATCACGATTTATAAAAACATTGCCTGTCAGAGTTCAAGGAGCATCTGGATGACATTTTTAGTCATGTGGTTTAGTTTTAGGTAGTCCTGTGAGGAGTGGGAAGTTGAACTCGATGATCCTGACAGATCCCTTCCAGCTTGAGATATTCTATAATTGTCTTAAAAAAAAAAAAATTGAGAAAATCTAACATTGATACAAAATGAAAAAAAAACCCAAAACTTGGCTTTTATAATTTCACTTTTTGACAAATCCACCATAAAATCACAGAGGTTTATGGTGAAACCTAGTAGGATCTGGATAAAGAAAGAAGAAACTCTGTTTGATGAATATTTCTATATTTTATGACTGATACATGGAAAATACACTTTGTGCTAAATACCTGACAGTGGTCATGTGATGGGGATCTGGGAGCAGATACGGATGGGTAAAATACTCCTAGACTTTGTGTAACACAACCTTCTCCTTCTGTTTCTCTCCCTCAGAAGAAAGGAGCTCCAGAAAACAAGGGACAAGGTGTCCCATAATGCACTAACCCCCTCAGGTCCCCCGGTGCATCCACGTTTGTTGTCATGTGTGAAATTGCCAAAAAGTGGTTCCTAAGCAGTCTCTGCTGAAAGGTAAGGCTATTCCACTTATGTGTTCCCTCCCACCCCACCGAGTGGTTATTAATTAAATTGTCTAACAGTTCTGCCTGGTATTTAAATGTTGTGCATCAATTATCTTCATAGTTCATTATCCATTCCTACAGAGATCAAAAAGCATGGCTCTGACTCTGAGGAATATCTTGGTTTAAAAAGTGTAATCTTTTTGTTGTGCTGATCTTCCAGCTACCTGTAATCGGAGCTGCATCTGCCCGCTCCATCAGCTGGAGGCAGCTCCTACCTCTGCAGCTCAGCCTCGTACAGGAGCTGCCTAATGAATTTCTGCTCAGGTTCAAAAGACTTCAGTAGGGAAAAAAATGATCAGTTAAAAGCAGGAGTCATTTAATCTGCTTTCGATGGTGAAGTTTAGAGATGCCCGAGTTTAAAGTTGGTGATTGCAGCTTTCTTTTATGTTCCTTTTACGTTTTCTTGGTGGAGAAAAGTGTCCTTTTCTAGAGGACGGTTCTTCTGACCTCTCTTAGATGCTTGTTTTAGGATGAGATCACTCCCCGTCTCGCTGTCGGATGTAGATGAGGCCAAGGGTGAATATGTCTCTGTTAGACTTTTGGATACTTAAAGTAGAGGGGCTGAATCCTGTTGTGTCCCTCCAGAAGACTTGGGCCATGGGACCCCCCCCTGCTCCCAGCCAGGGAGCGAGCGGGCTCTTGGCCAGTACCTGCCTCCTTGGCAGGTTTTATTCTTGAGCTCAAGTTCTGGACAATTTTTTGTTCCTCAATACATGATCCACTGGACATCCAAACTGAGGATGAGTTTTCAAGGCAGGTGGAGGGGACACCCTCCCTTATCAATTTATTTGGAAATGGAACGCATTGGATATCACCTTGTTGGCCAACAATAAAATAGAGTTTATGAGTGTACCTTTACAGAGTCAGCCTTCAGAGCAGATCCCACACCCCGTGAGAGTCTGGTTGAGCTGGGAACACAGCTGGGGAGGCTTCAGTCTCTCTTCTGCTCTGTAATACACACTTTAAGCAAAAAAAGGATCCTGCTCTTTACCTGCCAGAGAGGAGCTGAGAGGAAGGCAGGAGCTCAGCATGCTAACGAGCTGCATGCCTTTGTTACTGAGGGAATAAAAGCTCTTTGCACCTACTATTCTTTTCTGTGCCCATTTATAAGTGTTTCCACAATGCAAGTACTGTTGTTCAGAGTTCTCTGCATCTGACTTGTATTTTAAATCTCTGTTATACTGTTAACTGGAGCATATTAACCCCTAGGTGCTTAGGTTTTCAAAAGTAGAAGACATGCCAGAGGGAGGGAGAGGGGAAAAAAACCAACCCAACCCTAATCCTGCTTAAAAAAGAGCAGAAGTTGAAATAGCAGAATAATTGCTCTTTAACACAATTTGCTGTCACCTTGACCACAAGGTCCCTTTGCTCTGATACCCAGAATTAAGAGACAAACTCGACTAAGTTGCTGCAATACCAAAAACATGTACACACACACACACACACACACACACACAAATAAATTGATGCCCAGCAGTTCCCTGTGGTACAATTGTTGGAGACACAAACCGTTTTTAAACTGATACCAGAAATAAACTTTTATTTTCAATCATATTTACTGTAAATTAGAAATTACTCAGTAAAATGCAATCTGTTAGGCAAAATGCATCCTGTCACTTTCAATTAACCAGCTAAAAGGTTGTTAATGAATAAATATTGACTTTTAGAGGAAATGCTTCTTAACCAGCTGCAGATCCATGTGCATGATATTTGAGAAATGATCAATACGGAGCTGGTACACTCTGGCTAACCTGGAGGTAACTGTTCAAACTGCCTAGGCACAGCATTAAATGACAAGTAGCACGGTGGCCCAGCTGTAGGGGTAGAATAAGGAGGTGCCAAGATACTGCAAAGCTGCCTTATGTTGATGCATCCAACTCCACTGCCAATTCTAAAACTAAAGAGTGTGATCTTGAAGACAGAAATCAGACATTCTACCACCCCTGCAACCTTCCCTTGATTTTTCAAAACCTTGAACTCTAATAGCAGCTGAGATTGTTCAGCCCCTTTCCAAGTCAGACCTTTTATTAGATACCAAAGATATGCAGGTAGGTCTTGTACAGATTGACTCTTTAGGCTTCTAAGACTTTGTCTGACAATGGTGTCTGGAAAAATATCCCACGATGACACTCCAGGTCTGTACTGCCTAGTGTGTATGGTGACTCACACTGGGCTCTTTGCTCATCCAGAAAAATGAATCCTTGAGCCAAATGCTGTTGTGGGGCATCGAGTCTCTAAATCTAGCAGAGTTGTAGCACTTGTGAGTAAGGGAGAGCCAGGCATACAGGAGGATCCCATGATGAAGGAGCATGACTGGGGTTCAAACTCTGAACCCAGGTTGCATTTTTCAGGCTTGTCATATAGTTGCTTTAGTTCTCATCTGTATGTGAAAGCGAGATGTTAGAGGGACTGTTTAGCTGAGGACTGTGGCTGGAAGGGTCCCTACTAAGTCAGAAGCCTCTGGATCTCAGGTATGGAGTTAATTAAGCTTTTGGTAGCTTCAGTCACTTAATTGGTAATGACTGATGTGACATGCCATGAGATGTACAAAACACTGCGTTGTTTCTCATGACTTCTTCTGTAGGGACTGAGCCTATACCTGCCCCAGGACACAGTTGGGCACATGGCTTGGGGAGAGGTGGGGATGGGGAAAGCCTTCCATGCCAATGGGGTTGTTGGAGCTACTCAGGATAAGCAGGGCTGCCAAGTGCACACTGTTACAGCCCTTGTTTTTTCTCCCGTGTCCTGTATGCATGAAAACAAAGGTTTCTTGGTTCAGTGCTTCAGCACTTCCAGTTGTTCCTACGATAAAAAAAAGTTTCTTTTAACCTATTGTTTCTAAAAACAGAGCATGTGAAACATGACAGCTGCCACTGGACACTGACTGGGAGTTTAAAGAGTTAAGTATTTTTCCCCATGTTGGTGTTTCAAATGTTTTTCTTGCATGAATGGAAACAACTGTCTCTGGCTCCCCGGGCTGAAGATGATCAAGATTATGAAGTTCATAGATGCTTCACTGTTTTGGCATCTAAATGGAAATGATTCCATCAGCTGGGACCCCTCAGGAGACCATCAGCAAGATTACTGTTTGAACTAAGCCAGTTGCTGTAGAGGTTAAAAGGGGTTTTATGGAAAGGTATTAGCCCTGTCTTAGATGGGCAGGCTAGTCTTTATTCTAAATATCCTGCTAATCACTCTGATGTGGTGGGTTTGATTTTTATGTGAAGGCTCAAAATTTATTCCAGTTGCTCTTGAGGTACTTGTGACTCTGTGGTAGCAGAGGGCTGTGCCATCTTGCCATTTCAGATTGGTTTTGCTCCTTTCTTTCCACCTGTCCCATTTACCTGCTTTACTTTTACCTTTGACCAGAACAGAATGGCCTGATATGTGCAGGGAAATTCAACAACTGGACTACCTTTGGGATCCAGCTGGCATCCTAGAGTATGTCAGTGAGGTGCTGTCCCCAATCTAACAAGCCCCATTTCTCAGCAGGACTATTAACACACTCACAATGGTCCAGCTATGGCTTCTGGCTTTGAGGTGGCTCATTCAGTGCTCGCCAGAGGATTTTTGATATATGTCCAGTGCATGTTGAAGGCAGGACCTTAAGAGATTTCTTGCCTGAAAATTGTGTTGGGATATAACTCTATGATTTTCTGGATAGCCCAAATTCCTGGCCTATGTCAGTACTTGGAGGCTCTTTGTGAAAGTTATACGTAGAGTTTTGTTGTTCACTGAAAGGGGAGCACATGTATAGATATAGATTAGATTTATATCCAAAGTGCAAGGAACCCTGCCTTCCATGTAAGCATCTAGCTAGATTTTACTCCAATTCTAACACACAGCAAGAACTTTTGTGCAGTGATGCTCTCTCATGCTCTCTCTCTCTCTGGCTCTCCCTCACCAGTTGCTTTAATTTCTGTGCCTCAGATGCACCTCGATTCCTCTCACGTTCTCATTGGGGTGATAAGTAATGCAGCACAAATTATGGGAATGGACACTGGGTGCATCAACAACAGTAAAAGCTAACAGCATTGCACAGTGGCCAATAAAGCTGAGATAAGAGCTGATGGGCTTTTCTCTTCTTCATTGGCAGTTAAATGTGATTTCTATTATCTCCCTGTTTGCTTTAATGTTATATGGAACCTGTCAAAGCCCCATAGTCTTGCTGCTCACCGTTATACTAGAAAGAAAAGACTCTGTAAATTACAGTACTTTTTGCTACTGAAAGGTGTATAAAACTATTCCATCTAATTCATTGTCCCCTTTATCATAAGTGATAGTGAAAATGCAGAAGATTAGCAAGGTCAGATGCGTTTGGGATATCAGGCCAAATCTGTAAATCTTCTGAGCTTGCTGTTTTCTCACCGTTAGACTTGCAGCAACCTGAATCCACCTTTTGTGTGCTCCACCTCCAGTTCATCTTGTCTCATAAAATCCCTTGTTTTGGGAACCTGCTGGCCAAAGTTAACAAAACTGCAATAATCCAATGTATACCAGAGAGGACATGACTTATGGGATGGTAGCTCTTGTCAACCTCTACACTCAAACTATTTCCTCAAGTCGGTGGGAGACTGGTATCTTGAAGAATGGTTGAGAATCTGTCCAAAGTGTCTTAACTAATTAATTCAGGTATAGTCTCACACTAACCTCGTTACACTGTTCCTCTTCAGGAGCTCTTTCTTGAACATCTGCCTTGCATGGTGCATAGGACCTGACATACACCTCAAGGCACTTCAGGGTGGCAGAAACTTTAGTTGTTATTGTTCTACCAGTGAGGAGAAGCTTTGTTATTAACTTTTGCACAGGACCATCATTTACTAACCAGGCTGGACTATCATTCTCTTGTCTCTGCTCTTCTCAGCACAACTCAGCTTCTGTTTAGTGAGATTTTACCCAGCAGCATTGACTCAGAAGATGGCTTTGATAGTACAGTTAAGTCCTTGCTGGGGGTCTTAATTTCCATCTCTGGAGCTGTGCTAGTGGTGGCTGGAAAACAGCCAGAACAGGACATGAGTGTATAAAGTATGTGTGATAAAGGAAGAGAATTCAGTCTCTTTATTGAAGGTCTAAATCTTCAATATGATCAGATTTCTTCAGCAGGCCATTTGTAGAGTGATTGAAATATTAGCGCTAAAATGAAAATCTCCCAGGAACACATTGCTCATCCTGTGCCAAAATCCTCATCACCCTGGTGTTGTTATCAACAAAAGGTCGTAACATTACTACTTAATATTTATGTTGCAGCATAAAAGAGGATCATTTGAGCCATGTTGTGCTATATACTGAACAAGTGAAGTCGCATCTCCTGCCCCAGGGAACTTGTAAGATGTGCAAGGCATGTAAGGCATGGCAAACGTTGCTGCCTTGGAAGGGAGAACCTCCATGGCAAACCATGATATTTTCCCACCTCTGGGCTATTTCCTCAGCTTCCTACACCAGGAGGTCTTTGCTTGAAGATCACCATTGTCCCACAAACTCTGCTGGTGCCCAAATTTACATGCAGCTGGGCTAGGCAGGATCTAGTGACTCCTCCCAGCTAGGAAGTAGGCAGCAACTTGCACCTTGGACCCAGCTCTGGGAAGTGAAGGGGAAAAGTGGAGGATATGTGTTGAGAGAGATCTTACTGGAACCAGGCTGAGGTCTGCACAGTCCTGTTAACACCTTTTTGTGGGGTGAAAGGACATGCAGAGTGTCTGATTTCAGAGCTAGGAAAAAAAAGGTAGGTTTTGAGCTGGTAGACATATACAAAGAGGGAGAGGCAGAGCTTTATGTTCACAGTCATCTGTGCATCCTGTAGAGAACACGTAGTGGAGCAGGACTGAGCATTAAAGGGAATCCATTCCCTGTGCTCACAGCAGGAAAGGACAGCAGTCTTGTCATCCTCTCAGGAGCTTCTTTTCAGACACGCTCTTAAATGAGAAAGGATAGTGATTAAATACCTTCCCTGGGAGCTTGCCTTTCTGGAACAAATGAAAAAAGGAAAGGAAACATGTAAACAAGTATTAAATAGACCAGCCTCCCAGATTTAATCAGGCTCTGGGCTGTTGCTTGACTTGCCTCTTGAAGGAGACAGGCGTGCCTGTGTTTCTGTGCTTACTTCTGTTTGAGTTATCCTTTCTGCAGCCTCCCTCCATCTTTATCTCTGTACCCATCACTGTTTCTCCTTGTGCCTGAGCTCTACAGCAAACTGAAAATTTTGAGTGGGAGAGGGACTTGCTGTTAAGAGTTACTCTCCACATGGATTTGGAGATGCTGTTTGATTATTCAGAATAGCTTTTCAGTCCATGCATAGGTTGGGTAGCGAGGTCAGAGTTTTCTCCTGCAAAGGACACAAAGCAAGATAGCTGCTGAGAGAGCACTTTAGCGCTCAAAGCCAACCTATGGGTGCAGGCAATGCTGCATCTCTCAGACATTTCAGACACATCTTGCTGCATTGAGCTGCACCTCACAAGTATGTTCTGTTGCATTATGTCAGGAGCTGACATGACATGAGGTAATTGGATTTGATATGACATAATCCACCCGTAACACAACATGTGATAGATGAAAGGACTTTCCCTGAGGCAAGCAGAAACCAGCTGGTATTGTACAACACCTGCAAAAAGGGGATGGTTTTTAATCATCTCCGCCCGCCTAGATGGGTTGGCAAGTTGTTCAGTCTATGCACATCCCTAATTGAAAGCTCAAAATGATTAATTGTTCTTTAAAATACCACAGCATGTTTTATTTGGTTTGAAACAAATGAAAGTTTCCATAAATTCCTATCAGCCACCCACACAAAAAAGAAAAACAAAGGTCAGGTGAACATCTGCAATGTATGAGATATGATCGGTTTGCTTTAAGCTCTCCGGATCTAAAGCACTTGCTGCTCATTCTCGATACGTATGCATGCTTAACTTCCATTTTGCTGCTAAGAGGAGCACTGATGGGCTGATGCCCATTCACAACTGATCTTAAGCAGAGCTTCTTGTGGTGCTTCCTGCTGTTCTACCACCCCCAGCGACCACTGTGAGGTCAGAGTTTGCTGTATCAAAGATGCAACTTGGAAATATCACAACTGAACCCCACATTTTATCATCTTTTCATTGGGGTGGAAAGGGAAAGCCATGAACAGAAGATGGTTCATGGCTTGGGAAAGTGTTTTGGTACCTTCATTTCTGAATGAAGATGTCCTGTGAAGAGAGCTGGAGGGGTTGGAGGAAGACTTGCTTTAGATAAATTAAAAGGGATCTGATCCTAAAGGGACCTGTCCCCTGTCCGCTTTGATTCAGGTTACTGTCATTCAGCTGTTTTACAAGCTTCCCTTTCAACATTACTTTCTGGAATGCTGTCACCTACAAACGTTTCAGGAAGGTTTTAAAAAAAAAAGTAATAGTAGGAAATCCTGACAAATATAGCGATGTGAAGGAGAGGGCGTCACTTTCAACGTACACATCCTAATTCCTCTTGGCTTTGATGTATAGCTCGTGTCTCAAGGAGTTTAGCGTGGACTGTCTTGTGCATGTGGCACTCACACTTTTATGACCATACTCCTTACTTTCTGAGATGCAGCATGTGAAGATTCATGTTACATCATTTGGCTGTCGAAGAGATAAAATGCTTCTTTTTATCTTGTTTCAACCCCAACCCTACCCCCAGTATTTTTATCCCAGGCAAAATCAAATAAAAATTGCAGATGATAACAGTGCTCACTGCTGTCCAAGGCTCTGGGTCATATCTGGGGACCAGAACTTTCTCTTGCTGCAGATGCCAGCACCCTAAAGTTCCCTGGACCTTCCTGTCCTCTTTACTGTCCCTCCAGCAACCAGGCTGGGCTCTGCTGAACTTCTTGAGTTCTTCCTTTGCAAGCAGAAGCAGCTCAACTACAAAAAAGAGGTATGTGACTTATTATGATGATCTCCAAATAAGAGGTGATTTTGTATTCCTGTCAAAGGATGTGCTGCAGTTTCCTCTTGCTGGTGTTTCCAAGTGCTCCTGCCAAGTGTTGCCATCCCAGAAGGTGCCCTAGTGAGCAAAGGCAAACTGTGTTTCAGTGCTGGCCTTGAATGTCCTTCGATTGGGGTTGAAAGAGATGCTGAATGTTGTTCTAAGCTGTTTCTTTTGTGATGCCTTTAGTATAAATCTCTGCCCCCTTTCTTAAAAGCCAGCTCAGCCACATGAACTAGGCTTTATTTTATGAGGCTCATTATTTTTATATTGATGTTCATTTTCTGAAAATAGTGTGAAAGCTAAATGCATACAGCCCCCTAGACGTTTTAACAAAATCATATTTCAGTTGCAGTATTGATTGTCTATCTATAAAGCAATATATGGCCAGGAGTTAATGTTAACAGTGCACTATGTTAACTGAAGTAATGTAGTGAAAAACAAAAATGAGACTTGGGCTTGCTTTACTTTTTGCTGCAGTGTGACACCTCCAGCTGAGCTTTATTGCTTCTCCTGAGTGTTAGGTAATCACAGAGATGACCTATAGCTGTTTCCCTTAATGGATGATAAGCAAAATCAGCCAGAGTTCATGGTTGCTAGTATGGGGGTGGCACATAAACAATCCTCCTTTCATTGTGTTTACACACCATTTTTTTTTTCTGTCCTTTGAGCATGAAGCAGTTGGGGGTGCAGGTTCAATGTTAAAGTGATGCCTACACTTGGTTACTTCTATACGCTTCTGTGGTCTCAAAACTCTTCTTGCTTTGCTGCAAATGGGTGGAATTTTTATAGGAGCCGTGTTTGTTCAATCATTTGGAGATGAGGCTTTAAGGCAAAAACCAGGCAGCTGTTTAGGCTGCAGAGCTTTCTTTCATGGTTACTGCAGG
The DNA here is from genome assembly GCA_025331215.1 of Actenoides lindsayi. Lineage (NCBI taxonomy): Eukaryota > Metazoa > Chordata > Aves > Coraciiformes > Alcedinidae > Actenoides > Actenoides lindsayi. The sequence continues at coordinate 3,891 of WTSP01024879.1, read as the reverse complement.
TATACAAAATGAGTTGGAGGACCCTGATCTGCTTTTTCTCCACCTGTAGTAGGGTGAGTGATCTTCTGTTTTTAGAAGTCAGCACCACCCCAGCAATCCATAGTCACACAGATTTTCTAGATGCATTTATTTTCTTCCTGGAAAGGGAAGGTAATTTTGTTTCAGTGTATTTACATATGGGAACATTGATAAGAAGAATGTAGTGATCTGAACAAAATCATATTTTTCCACTAAATATGGGAGCAAATCTAAAAAAAATCTCTGGCTTAAAAAGGCTGTGAGGGACCACAACCAATGATCTAGTCTGTTCCTCATTCACTATGTCCCTTCAAGCAAAAAAAATTCTATCTTGTTTTTAAAATCCTCCAGTGATAATAATTCCAAAGATTACCCCTGCACTTGCTGAATAAGAAAGTTTTCCTGTTGCCCAAACTAAAGCCGCCTTAATTCAATCTGGCCTCTGATTCTTATCTTCTACCCATTGTGGTAATGGGAAAAAGTTTATCCTCTTTCATTGCAGCTGCTCTGTATGGGTTTGAAAGGACTGCTTTTCCATATCCTGTTCTCTGGTCTTCCCTGTTCTTGTTCTACACAAATCATGTTTTTTCTGGTAATGTTCTGGTTTTTGTTTTCACTCTTTTTTTTTATTTCTAAAAAAAAATTTGAAAACAATTTAATCTCCTCTTCTCTTTTTCCCATTAATCTAACTTCTCCTGACGTACAATGGCCAAAATACGGAAAAGTTCCCTCAATGGCCAAAATGTGTGAAAGTAAAGCCTTTACCAGCAGCAAACAGAGCAGAAGGCTTTCTTCACACATCTCAAATATGATGGTGCTCTTTGCATTCCTCAGCATGGTGCTCGCCGTTTTCAGCATAACCCTGTTGATTCACATCTATCTGCTGATCCACTCTAACCCTCAAGTCCCTCTCTGCAGAGCTGACACCCAGTCTGTTGTTCCTGCCTTGTAGTTGTGCAGTTGTTGTTCCTCTCTGCTCTTGATATTTGTTAAGGACAAAAGCTCATTTGCATCCTATTTTTTCAGACCACTTCTATCGTTTGCCAGGATGATTTTGAACTCTAGCCCTGTGTTTGCTGGCGTGCTGGTCGCCCCTCCCTCTGTGTTGATGTGTGTGAATATGTAAACGTAAAGGTTATGTTGTCATACAAATTGTTAAGGAAAATATTGCAGAGTGTGACATCCCAGTCAGAACCTTGAAGAATTTTTCTTGATATATACCTCCTTCTTGCAAGTGAGCTGCTGATTACTACTATACTAATACATATTTTTTTCCCAGATCATTTTGCATACTCCAATAACAGTTTCACCTAGACTGTATTTCTCTACCTGGTTATGAAAAGATTTTTAGCTGCTGAAATTTAGGTATGATGTCTACTGCTCTTCTTCCATTCACCCTGCCATAGTGTATCAGATTGGTTTAGAAGTTATTTGATTTTAAAAGAAATCCAAATTTGAGTGTTGCTCGGTGCTCTTGGGTATCACTTAGATATTTACAAACAGCTTCAACTTTTGTGCTCGCACGGTTATAGAAATCAAAGTGAAATTGCTTTCCCACTCTTTTTCTCCCTTCTTTTTACATGGGCTGTTTTCCAGTTCCCTGTAATCACCACCATCCTTCAGGAGATCCAGAAGCTTTGAGATCTTATAGCTCACTTCTGAAATGTTATGGTTTCTTAGCCTTTCTGTCTCCTCTTGGTTCTCCAGTGCTGAGCTGCTGAATGCCCTTCCCCTGCTGTGCAAATCCTTGGGAGATGAATAGAGCAGATATTCAGAGTCGATATCCTAAATAGAGAGGTGAGTCGTCTCACCTAATGGCTGGAGCACTTCTCAGTAGCCAGAAGACTTTGATCCATCGTGCCCCTGGACAGTTTTTTCACAATCATGATGAGGGTCAGGGAAGAGGTATCAACCTCCTCTAGTCCAGCGGTTGAAAGGCTTCCACTCTTCCTATTGAATCTGGAGACCCCCCCCAAGGCAAGGTGAAGGCATTTGACTGCCATGCAGTACCCTATTCTGGAAGAAGGAGCTTCAGCTTCAAGTCCCTCCTGCTTCAGGGACTGTTTTTGTCATTTAATGTGGTATTTTATGCATTTTTTGATATGTAAAGTGGATAATTAAACCACATTAAATCTCTTCGTAGACCCTCATTCAAGTTTAACATAGCATTAATTTGACTGAGCTTAATTTACTTTCTAAACTGAATTAGCGACATTTTAATTCTGAATGAGAGTATGCATAAAGGAGCCTAATGTGGATTAAATAATCCAAACGAATTTAAAGTGTGAACGGAAAATGAATTAATTCTCCCAAGTGTCCCAGTCTAGGCTCAACGCATCACTCATCCTCTACTGTGACTACTCATCCCACGCAGGTTCTCTCCCACTTTCCTACATGGGCCTCTCATTTCTCCGTGCTGGTGATGACCAGATCCTGCTGGAGCACTGATGGTGAACTGGATTGGCAGCAAGGGGAGATTGTCAACAAAAATGCATGTGAGCAGAGCAATGTGAGCTGCACTCAACCAGCAGTTAAAGAAGGGAGTGAGAAACAGCATCTCCTAACGATAAAAGAAGAAAGTTAAAAAAGCTCTTTCTTGGCTTTTATCTGTGTTCCCCTTTTCTTGAAGCATTGCTCCCAATTTACACTGAAAAGAAGGGCTGGGCTCATGACTCCTGAATGTAAAGTATTCCTATAGGACACCATCCATTACTTGTGCTGCATAAGCACTAATAATCCCATTGAGCGCTCTTTCACTTGTGCCTTGATGCTAATGCCTTGTACACCGGCTTTCTCATGTATCCTCCTTCATCAGGAGCTCTGGGGAGAAAACTAAAATCAACCACAGATTACTCAGACTTGCCGAGTGCTCTGCAGACCAGAGAGTATATCCTCAGCTCAATGCGTGTGCATAACTCCCCTTCGCATTAATGGGAGTTATGTGCTTACATCCACAGAAGGCTATTCCCCGGTGCCTGACATCTTGTTTCACCATTTATGGTACCAAAATGACCTGCAAATCGTAGGGGTCAGGAGTGGATGCCGCTACACTGGAGTGGTGCCATGGTTACATGTAGGCTGGAGATCCCCTCTGTCTTACACCACGATGGTGCCTGGCCTAGGGCATCTTTGTTCTCTCACTGCTAATAAGACGACTTCTAGATAGTTGTACAATGTTTTCCCCATGGAATTTAAATAAGGCAAAACTTAACCTACCAAATGCTTTGACACCCCTATAGAATAGATTTATGCCAACCCTACGTGAAAGGGAATTAGCCCTATGGCAACAATCAGCAATTATATATGCCAGGAAAGAAGAGCAGTTGCTGCAAAGGGGATTAATTAGGAGTAATGGGATAAAATTGAGGGGGTGGGAGAGTTTAGTTTGAATATTAGGTCATGCATTATGCTGTCACATCTCTCAACCCATGGAACAGTCTCTAAAAGGGGAAATCTTATGTCTTTGGGAGTTCAGATGTGTACAGATCTGGAAGTCTCTGAAAGGACCTTACCTGGCTGAGCAGTAGTGGGGTAGGATATGAAAAGCATGGGACCCTCTTCATGGTGCTATAGGGTGAGACCTTTGGTGTCTTTCTGTGCCCTCCTCCTTGGTGAAGGGGACATGGGCTGTGGGTAACTAAGCTACCCCACAGAGCAGGTATGAATAGATCTATGCAAGACAAATACAAATCAATGACTAACATCAACATCTTTCTTTTCTTCAGGAGGGCTGAAGTCTTGTAACTTCACTGGCTCTGGAAGGGCAATTGTGATAGGACTAGAGGGAATGGATTAGAACTAGAGATAGGTTGATTCAGGTTAGACATTAGGAAGAATTTCTTCCCCATGAGGGTGGTGAGACACTGGAACAGG
>WTSP01024878.1:0-25462 GCA_025331215.1 Actenoides lindsayi | reverse complement strand
GACAGACTCTGCTCAGTGGTGCCCAGTGACAGGACAAGGGGCACCAAGGGGCACCAACTGGAAGCCAGGAGGTTCCATCTGAGCAGGCGGAGAAAGTTCTTTGTTGTGAGGGTGTCAGAGCCTGTGCCAGGCTACCCAGAGAGGCTGTGGAGTCTCCTTCTCTGGAGAGATTCCAAACCCACCTGTACACTGCACTGCTGGGCCCTCTGCTCTGGGTGACCCTGCTGGGGCACGAAGGTTAGAGGAGATTACAGAAGCACAAAATCATTAAGGTTGGAAAAGACCTCAAAGATCATCAAGTCCAACTGTCTACCTAACATTATCATTCCCATTAAACCATGTCCTGAAGTGCCACGTCTACATGTTTTTCTGAACACCTCCAGGGCTGGTGTCTCCACCACATCCCTGGGCAGCCTGTTCCAGTGCCTCACCACTCTCTCAGTATAGAAAATTTTCCCAATTATTATCTCCAGAGGTCCCTTTCAATCCCAACCATGCTGGGATTCTGTGGTTCTGTAATTACAACCCAATTAACAACTAGCCCTGCTCAAGTGGTGCTTTCACTGAAGCACGCTGTACCCTAGAGAGTCAGAGTAGCAGCTCCCCTACCTCAGTGTATCACATCCCAAGGCACCAATAAGAGACACAGTTCGGCATGATGCTGTGAACCAGGATCTGTTTTGTCACTTCTCCTCCCATACTCCTCAAGCATCCCCACTTATTCTATTGGGGATGTTCAGGGGACATCCCTGGACCCTCATATCTCTGTTTATGGACCTGCTGTCCATCAAATTATCTAAGCCCTGGTGGGCTTTGATGTGCCATATTCTTGACTACCTGAGAAGAAATTTGGGGCATAAACTGACGTTCCAGTGCCAGCCTGGACCGGTCTCTATGTCCCCATTATAAATAAAACCAGCAGCACTCCAGGCACTGTGCTGTTTTCACCCACAATTAGGGTCCACACAGCTCTGAGTCCAGTTCATCTGCAAGGTAAGACCCAGCAGCATTTAGCAGTGACAGAGGTTGGCACGAGGTTGACATGTGCCCAGGAAGGGTGGGGATGAGACCTGCTGCCTTCCTGAGGAACAGCACCAGCCAGCCCCTGTTCCTGGAGGATCAACACATCTCTTCCAGCTCCATCGAGCAAACATTTCCCTGCAAACGTCTGCACAGTCACTGCATACCAATCTTCAGCCAGAAACCAAAGAGGGATGGTCATCCCCACGGACAAATCCCACCCTCTGATAAAATGCTTGGCTTCACATCAGGCAGCTCTGCCAGCTGTCTTCTGGATGCTCACCTCTCCCAGATGGGTCTCCAGAGGGGTGTAGCTCTTCCATTTTTCATCTTCTGTGATCTAAGTCTGGGTTTTTTTTCTAATGAAACAAACTCTCAATGGGTCTCGGTATCCACTGCCCATAAAAAAACCCAAACCAGCATCTGATGAGCCAACGTTGAGCCTGAGCTGTGTCTTTTGTGCGAAAGGAGCACTGGGGCATTTCACCCCACCAACTCCAAATGCTAGAAAAGCAGCAGGAGATGGTGGAAAGCAGCTCACATTTCAACAAACCCACAGACTTCTGTCTTCCCCATTGTCATATTATAATCATTATTGTTGCTATTCTTGCAAATAAAGCAGAAAAACCTGACTCCATGTCTTGCAGAGGGGAGCAGCAATTTCTTGCAGAGGCGGTAGGAAGCTGAGGAGGTTATGTAGGAACTGATCCATGGAATAAGAGCCACGATCCTCCCAGGCTGCCATCCAGCTCTGTGACTATCTAGTTGGACATGGTTCAGAGGGTGGAAGGAGTCTTTTCTCCCTTCATGGACAGTTTGCAGCCAGAAAAAGCCCTAGGAGGAAATACTTTTGGAAACCCACCTCCCTCCCATCTCTCCTGTCTGTCATCAAAAGATGAATCTGTCATCACTCAGGAGATGGGTCCATGATGTTGCATGACCAAGTGTCTGCCTCAACCATGGAGCTTGCGGAGGGAGATTGCCTTTGGGGGTGTGAAGGGCTATGTTTGATCAGCGCAGTCACCCACAGAGCAGCAATGGGGATGCTCTCAACAGGCAGAGGAGAAGGTTGGTTCCCAAAGCCACCGGCCTGAGGCAAAGCGATTGAGGGATTCAAGAATTTAAGAGATTTTTTTCAAAGGTTTTCACTTCGATTGACCTTTTAAAGGCCAATTCTGTTGCTTTTGTAGTTAAAGCTGATCAGTGGGGGACATTGTTATCAGTTATTTACTTTTTTTTTTTTTTTTGACCTCATGGTTTTCCAAAATGACAGTTAACTCTCTAATCCCAGCCTCACCTAAACCACCTGGGAAAAAAAAAAATAGGTTAGTGATTTAAGACTTACTTTTTTTCATGCATGTGCTCTCAGCCCAGCCTCCCTCCACCCCCTTGGCCCTGCAGAACCACGCACATGGACTCCTCATCCAGCGTTTCCTTTCCACCAGCACACCATGCACCAGGCTCACGTGCAGTCCCTGCTGGATTCCAAACCACCACCCCTGAAGCACAGGCCCTCCATGATTCCCTCTTCTCTTCACCAGTCCACAAAATCACTACCCTGTCAGACCAGTTCAACAGAGTGCCAGAAGCTGTGTCCTGGTGGTGGTAGCACTACTCCTCAAAGGAATGGGTTGTAGGAGCAACTCATGCATCTTGACTGAGCATTTAATGTATTTCTTACTTGCAGCCCATCAAAACACAATGGGCCAGTATATGGGACCCACAGACTTCAGCCCTTTCTGTGCCAGGGCTTCCCTAAATGAACTTTCTGTTGGCCTTCAACACTAAAGTACAGTAGTAGCATTGGCTGATGTGTTTTCAGATGCAGAAGAACCGTATCTTCATCCTCTTCTCTTTGCGTTCTGATGAGCCCCTCTTGGCCTTCAAACTTCACCTCCATATCCCTCACCTCCCCTGCCTCTTCCCACATCCTAGTGGCATGAACCGTCTCTTTGCTGATGGAGGTATCTCTGCAAAACCCTCCTCAGAGCATCACCCAGCATGGCTTTTTATGGTTCAAAATAGAATTGGTAGCAGGGTTCCGGTCTGTTCATCAAAGCTTGTCATACCCTGTCAAGGATGTTTGCATAGAAGTTAAGGCCAGCTCCACTCTGAGGATGGTGCAAGGCACCTGGCAACATTGAGGTTGTTGACCTGAGCCATGGGAGATGCTGGCTCACAGATATTTCTGAGTAGCAGAGGTGTACAGGCTGAGTTCCTGCCTCACAGCACACACCCCTTGCTCAGGTCAAGCCTGACTGCAGGTTCCAGCCACCTAGAAGCAGCTGGTAGCCACAACCTGGGGACTTGTGTCTCTCTAACCGGGACTGCATTGTTTTGGTGACAGCACCAGCTCCTGTACAGTGGGAGAGGATAAGAAGTGGTCTCTACTGGGGGGGAGGGAGAATGTACAACAGCAGCAAAATCAAGCCAGACCATGGGCTCTCCTCTCCAGTGGCCAACAGCAGCTGCCAAAGGAAGGGCATGAAAACCAGCCAGCACGTAGTGATAATTTCCAGATTACTCTTCTTGCTCTTTGCATCTCAGGTTTTCCACAAGAGTGGTGACTTCATTGAATTTACCACATCTGATATCTTTTCTTCCCTTATTTTTTTTCCTAGTTAATCCCATGTAAACCTCTTGGTTCATCCCCAAGAAGACTCTGAACGGTCAATCTTACCTGTCTTCTCTGCGAGCATCATGATTTTGTGGAGCACCCTCATACTAGTGGATACTGTCACTGTGGATTTGTGTGTATAGTTATAGATAAAAAAGGGAGGAAAGATTCCTTCCTTATAGCCTAAAATGCTCCCAAAAGCATTTAGATCCAAAAAGATCTAATCCCATCCTACAGGTTTGTTTGTGTTGTACCTCTGTTAATGAATTAAAGCTTTTACAGACTAAAAAGGCAGAAGTATTGTCACCAAGTAAGTTACCTTATCTTCCCCAGCTGAGAGGAAGTGTAAAGAGAGCACAGAAAACAGGTGAGCTGTGGAAAATCATACAAAAGATGTATTGATTTCTCTTTTTTTTATCCCTCTTCCCTTTTGCCAACCTCCCAGCTGGTGCTGAAGAAGAGATAAGAGCTGCTGGGACTTCTAAGGGGATGAGTCATCTTCTTTCAAGCCCCCGTGACTTGACTTAAAAAAAGTCAATGAAAGAAAAGCCACAGCAAAGTGAGAACTGGAAGACCCACCAGCCCAGTGCAAAGGAGGAATTATCCAAGGGAGGTCCATTAATGTGAGCAGAGAGGTGAGGTAAGGAGGTTTATGTGCAGAAGTAGTTTAAATTCTATCTCTACCCTGGACTCCTGCTCCAACCCCAGGCCAGCCTGGTGGGATGAGACATCCGCTTAACACCCTGTCATCTTGTATTTCTGCAGCCTGAGAGGACAGGACAGCAACTAAAACCCCACATGGAGCACTGAGCAGGACATGGGTGTTTTCTGCACTAGCTGCAAGTGAAAAATGCGTACGACAGGTTGACGGTGGAGAAGCAGCCACCCCAACTCCAGCATCCCCTGCAAAGAGGCAAGAGCCCTGTGAGCGGGTGCTACGTGCCCTCAGAGCAGAAGTAAACAAGAAGGGAGGTGACTTTAAAAATTTTTAGGTCATTTGACATACCAAGATGGTCTTGCAACAATTTCCAGGGCAGGGAGCTTGTGAAAGAGGCTGCCAGCAGAAAGGAGGCAGAAAGGATGTTTGTTCCCTTTGCTTTCATCCTCCATCGCTTCAAAGCCTCCCAGTCATCCACCCAGCAGCACGCCTGACTCACATGGGGCTTCAGGGAGGCGTTTTCCCTGTGAGACCTCTCTGAGGGCTCTGGTGACTCATGAGGGCCTTTAGGCACCCTGGCTTCTTGCCCTGCTTTGCCCCTTGGGAAGGGCAAGGGAAGGATGCTGCCTTCAGCCTACATTCCTCATGCTGCCCTGGTCCATGCATTGCAACCTTGGTTGCTGGTCCTTTCCCAGCAGACTTAGGACTTTCAGCTGCTTTGGACTATCCTGTTGCCAATTCCTCATGAGTTTCATCTCATTTCCCTCAACAGCCACCCAAAGCAATGTGCTAGACAGGACCAATCCTTGTTCAGAATCACACAACCCTGTGCTGGGCTGGCGGCTGGGCCATGGCTCCTTGTTGTCTCTCCTTGGTTTTCTCAGTCCCAGAGCTCAGTGCCACAGCCTTCTGGTTTCCCAGGTTTCACCATGTCTTTGCTGCTGGATTTGTGCCTGTGTAAGCGTGTATGTCATGACAGAGACAGCTCCAGGTATAGGATGATGTGATATTTCCACCCTTTCCTGAGAGCTGTGCATCACTTGGAGCAATCAGCCCTCCCATGTGCTCCTCAAGCAAACCTAATGCTTCGTCTCCTCTCCTGCAGGATGTAGCACCAGGGTTTCTCCATCATAGACTAAACCCTGCTGTCCACACTGAGTCCTAGACCCAACAGGACAGTTACAGGTTATCCACTGTCAATTAGGAATTGGTCTCGTATGCAGACATGCCACCCTCTTTGGTTGTGGTTTTGGGGAGAGGGTCTAATCCATTTCCCAAGCACAGCACTGAAAACCCCGCAGAGGTGACAGAAAAGGGTAGAAAGCCCTGGTGGCCTCAGGGGCTGATCCAGTCCCCCAGGTTAGCGATCTGACTAATGTACACTGAACCAGAGCCTTAATCACAGATTTCCTAGCAGTGCTCATTATCACAGCATCAGACTATGTCACAACCCATTAATTAACTAATCTTTGCGTCCTTGGAGTACATTATCCCTACTTACAAATGGAGAACTGAGGTTCAGAGGGCTTAAAACCAAAAGTTTCCAGGAATGTTTATTGCTCCGTATCACACAGGATCTGGAGCCCTTGCCAGCACCAACAGACAGCCAACATGCACAGCAGAAGTGGTGCCTTCTTCCACCCTTTGTGGTACCAATTATTATATTTCCCATTTCTCTCCTTTTCCAGTTATTTTTTCCCCATCCACCTCTTTATCTGCATTAGGTCTTTTGGAAAAACCTCCCCTGCATCCCGCATCCTTATGGCATTTGTGGCCTTTAGGCTTGCCTTGTAACATGGGATGTGGCAGGTCCTTGTTGATCCAGGTCTAGCAGTGGTCATATCTGTGACCTAGGGCTGACATGCTCAGCACTCACTCCTGCTAAGGTGCTTCGGTCTCTTCACATTCAGACTTGCCTTAGTCCCTGGGTCAGACACCTCCGATGGTCAATGACAATCTTTGGCATCTAAAACCATTCCCTGATGTGGCAGAGAGAAGGGAAGAGGAGAAGTATGCACAGAGATCAGGAGGGTGGCTGCATGCCAGTCCAGGACAGCCCATGGCCACCCGCTCCTCCTAGTGCTCCGACCATCAGTCTGATACGTTGTGAGACAATCACCTCCACCATCTCCAGACCTTCTCACCGTTCCTTACAGCTGGCCATGATGTGTATTTTCAGCAGGTTAGTTGCTGGAAGCCAGAATTTGTTTCCTTGCAGACTTCACAGAGAGCTGTTAACTAGCTTAGGGAAAGCAGTCTGAGAATCGGTAATGCCATCTCCCGATAAATGCCAAGAATACAAGAGGGGAACGCTTCATGTCTGCCTGTTCGTACGTACCATCTGCCACGCTCACAGGTAAGAGAAGTCCTCCAGAGAAGTAACACCTTTGGCTATGAAATGAGACACACACCCCCCAACTCCTGTGCATCAGCAGAGCTGCTTCCAGCTGCCCCCATTTATCCGAGCATCCCTTCCCCAGATGATTTTACATCCCACAAAGGTGGTGTTACCCAATCACAGTCATCAGCTATACGGCTTCAATTGACTATGAAATGGAGAAATTCCCAAATGGGAGTGCAATCTGTGAAGCACTTTTTGATGGATGTTTAATGTGAATATTGACTATCTGGGCTTTTTCTGCCTATTAAGTGGAGTGGATTTATGTGAAGGCTCATTGTTCAGTTTTCAGTGTCATAAGGCAGCTCTGTTTTGATTATGGTGATTTATTCTGCTCTGCTGCACTATCTGTAACAGCTTATAACTGATTCAATTCCCTATTACCTCCCCTCTTACCCCCACCACCACCAAAAATAATAATAATGCAGCTGCATTTGGGACTTCATAGATTTTTCAGAAAAGCGTGAAAAAAAAAAAATCCATGGCGATAATTTTCTCTGACCTGCTGCTCAGCCTCGCCCGTGAGCTTTTGTGACAGCACTAATTCCCACCTCAGATCCAATAACGGTGATCAAACGAGAAACCCTCCTTTGGAAACACAGCCTGCCTCGGTACAAATATCGCTAGCGATGGAGGCTGCAACACAGCCTTTGTCTGCTGCTCCTATGATCAATTACCTTCATTGTTAAAAAATAAATTAAAATTATAACTTTCTCAGGTTTGATTTGTCTGGCTCAAACTTCCACCCACTCACTCTTGTTACACTTTTGTCTGCAGGACCAGAAAGCTTCTGTCATCGATTTCTGTTCTCTGTGCAGACATTCATGGGCCGGCGTAAAGTCGCTCCTTAATCCTCTCTTTGTTAAGCTAAACACAGTGAGATCCAGGAGCTCCTCACAATAAGCAGCTTCCCAATCCTTTAGGCATTTTCTTGGCTCTTCTCTGAACCATCTCCAGTCAACTGTTGATCCCAGTCTGGACACAATGTTCCTGCAGCTTTTGCAGTGCTGCCAAAAGCAGAGGTGATACAGCCTCCTTTTTCTCACTGAAGCATCCATTGTTTCCAAGGCCAAGGATGGCATAAGCCCATTTAGCCCTAGGCAGAGAGCTCCTCTTCAGCTAAACGTCAGGTCTTTTACTTCTTGGAAAACAATCTGGCATCTTGTAAATACAGGCAGAGTTCAAGAGTTGGAGCTCAGATTCCACCCAGACCCTCTGTAGGTCTGACTACCAGTGTGTCAACACGTGTCAAGTGGTTGTACGGGGTCTCCTCTCCCTATCCATGCTGAGTGGGCTATGTCTGCCAAGACATTTAGCTGGCTCTCCAGGTCTAGAAGTGGTTTAGGCTGCCCATGTCTCTAAATTAGAGCTGCACGTTCTTCTTCTTCATGAAAACTAGACCAGAAGTGAAGACCACAGCCCTGATGTACCAGCCAGTGCTGTGCCGTTTTGGGCACTAGCCCAGACTCAGTCCTGCACAGGAGCTTTTCCTCATAAAAGTCCATATAAAAGTCAAGTCACAGTTTAATTCCTCTTAGCCAGTAAATTCATTAGGGACTGGAACATCTCTCTTATGGGGAAAGGCTGAGAGACCTGAGGTTGTTTAGCCTGAAGAAGAGCAGCCTGAGAGGGGATCTTATGAATGTTGACAAATATCTGCAGGGTGGGGGTCAAGTAGAAGGGGCCAGGCTCTTTTCAGTTGTGCCCTGTGATAGGGTGAGGGGCAATGGTCACAGACTGGAACAGAGGAACTTCCACCTCAACATGAGGAAAAAACTCTTCCCTGTGAGAGTGACAGAGCCTGGAACAGGCTGCCCAGAGAGGTTGTGGAGTTTCCCTCTCTGGAGGCTTTCCAACCCCACCTGGATCTGTTCCTGTGTGTCCTGCCCTGTGTGATCCTGCTCTGGCAGTGGGGTTGGACTTGATGATCTCCAGAGGTCCCTTCCAAACCCTACCATGCTATGACTGTATGAATTAAACTGGATGCAAAAGAGCCTTTTCCCCATCTCAACTTCACCCCCACCACCCCAGCCCTGGCACCACTATAGACAGTGAGTTACACCTCTTGCAAAACCGTCCTTCCTTGCCAAGTCCAGATCAATCAGACAGTGAGCGACAGTGCTCCCATTCAGCTGTCACACATCAGATGAGACCATCCTCTGCAACATCGCCAGAGAGCTTTTTTTTTCCTAAGGGTTCAAGTAAATCCTTGGCACACATTTGGTATCTTCATATTATAAGAGACCATCAGGAATGTGTCACAGAATCAGCATGGATGTAGAGGAGAGCAGTGACTATCACTTGTTGCCCGGATTGGTATAACAAGAAGTCTAAACATCAGTCTATGGCTCATAAGATGAGGACTCAAACCCACTTGAGAGCAGAAAAAGCACTCAGCTTACATTTGTACATGTAGAGGTAGTTCCCAGGTTTCCAGGAAGTTATCCTTTTTTCTTAATGATCAGAGGCTGTAACACCACTACTGTGAGGCCAGGCTGGGAGAGTTGGGGGGTGTTCAGCCTGGAGAAGAGAAGGCTCTGGAGAGACCTTCTGGTGGCCTTTCAGGTCTTCAAGAGTCCTGTCAGGAAGATGGGAGAGACATTTTAGCAGGGCCTGTTGGGACAGGACAAGGGCTCATGGTTTTAAAATAAAAGAGGGAGATTTAGACTTGAGACAAAAAAGAAATTTTTTGACACTGAGGGTATTGAGAGCCTGTCCCAGGTTTCCCAGAGAGGTGGAAGCTGCCCCATCCCTGTCACCATTGCAGGGGAGGTTGGCCGGGACTCTGAGCACCCTGCTCTAGTTGCAGATGTCCCTGCTCAGTGCAGGGGTGTTGGACTGGATGACCTTGAACGGTCCCTTCCAACCCAAACCATGCCATGATTCTGTGATCCTGTGATTCTATTTCTCAGTCCAGAATCAATAGAAAGTGAGCAGACATATCATTAACAAAAATCCATCCATTTACCACCTTAAAATATTGGTACAAATGACTTCTTCTTTTCTATAAGAAGCTTCAAGACTTAAAGGAAAATTGTCTCAAATGGAGGGCTCACTTGATCATTATTTTTGCCACCTGGAAGTTAGGAATATAGTTTAAACCTCTGTAAAATCCCTCTCTAGACACTGGAGGGAGATCAGCATCTTCAGGAGAGATTAGTAAGGCTGGATGAGATGAGGTCAGGTCTGGGAAGCAGTCTGCCCAGCTCCTTTAATACTCTTCCAGGCAAATGTTCCTCACCTGCTGGTGGATATAAAGTTCCTTCACCAGATGGTGAAATCTCTTACACATTCCACTTCTCAAGCCACCACTTGGACAGGACCCATTTTCTCATGTATCGCAGATGAGACAGGCAGGACCTTGGAAAGTAATTTTCCCAAGGAGACATCTTTTCCTCTCCTTCAATCACTAGACTTGGGCAAGAGTTTCAAAACTTGGCTCTGCCCCAGGCTGCCCATGTGATTTTTTTGACAAGTTAGATCAGGCCAGAGATTTCAAAGAGCTCAGTTCCTGTTAGAAATCCAAAAAAATAAAGAGCCAGATTTGTTCCTGACCATGAGGCATCTGGCAACTCCCACTGTGACATGAAGAGATGGATCTTCAAAAGAGCTGGTTTAAATCCAGCCCTCATTCACCCCAGGGCTTTTCTTTCTTCATCCAAAAGGAGAATGTTGCCTCGGATCACCGAAGTGTTTCGAGGCCAGACTTGCAGCATTTCAGTGGAGGAAGAAAAGGCAGATAAGACATCTGGCTGGACCAGCGGAGTGATTTTCCACTTCTCTGTTACAGTCCTTGTAGAGATGGCAAGAGGATTTTGCTCTGAGCAGGAAATATTTCTCACAACATCTTTCAAGTTCTGTGGCAACTTGGTGATACCACAACAATACCTTTCCTGAGGGCCATCCCAGCACCCAGCCCTTTGTGGTTTCCCAAACCAGGCAGAGTTTCCATGCTTTTAACAACCCTCAGCACAGCTCTTCTCAAGGTACATCTCCTGTCTCCCTTCACTGTCAACTTTTAGCACACGCCATACTGAAAGTCAAGTGAAGGAGGTCTGCTGTGTTAGGACCTGCAATGTGAAGACCTTCTGCTCTTGCTTGTTGTGAGCCTGTCATGGTCTTGCTGGCTCCAGAGAGTGACAAACCATCCCTTGGCCACTAAAAGGGAATCCCACAGTACATCAAGGCTATTCCTCTCACTGAACAGGATGGAAAGAGAAAAAGATCTGTCTCAGGAAGAAAAAAATTGCCTTGTAAGGCTCCACTTCAGCTAAGCTTCGGGTTGATGGAAGGTGATCAAAAATCACTTGGTTTCAAGGCCCTCATTAGGGACTGTGATTTACTAGTGAAAAGCCGCTTTCATAAATTTTTAAACTGTTGAGGAGCCCAAGACATTGATCTGTGTAAACATGGGTGTTCTACACAGACCATGTGCAAAGATCCATAGTTCAGGCTGCTTAATCCTTTCCAATAGAAAAGTTTCTTTGCAGTAACATAACTTTGCAAAGCTGAAACCAGACAACCTAAAATTTTCTACGCAGGATGCTTTACCTCAGGCTGACTTCATCGATGGAAACGGTTTGGCTATTTCCAAGAACAAAGTGAAGGGAATATCTCCTGGTTTGCCTGTATTCATCAATGTGTGGTAAGGCTTTTGCTCTGGAAGCTCTCTTGCTGTGGTCCTCTGCAATCTGGAGTAGATGGAAAAAGCAGTGTGCGATCGGCAGGCAGCGTTTACATCATACGTAGAGTGGTGGGGTGGGTGCAGATGACACAGTCAGCCTTGCAGGCAGCTTTTCCCAGCTTTATATGTTACAGCCTTAACACTATTTCCTCTGGTGGCTATGTCAGATTTTGTTTGGTTTCTCGGGAGAGAGGTGGAAGGCGACAGCAAGAAGTCCTGCGTGAGGCTTGTGACCCCTCCTGCTGATGTTGGTGTCATGGTCTACAGGGACTGATGAACGCCTGACCTCTAAAGGAGTTTACCTTCTAACACAGTATCTCAGGCCTTTGTTTTGACAGGTCTAAAATTCCTTGCTGCTTTTTAGCTTCTTTGCAGCATGCTGGGGGTCAGCAAGTTACCCGGCGCAGGGAGCCAAGTATTGACCATGTGCTCGGCAGCAACACAAGGACGGGTTTTCATGGCAAGATGGGATGTGCATTAGCAACTTGAGCCAAGGAGGATGTGAATGTCCATGCTGGCAGTACTGTTTGTCCCTCTCTGCCCAAAAACCCTGCCAGAAGCTGGTGCCTGGGAGTCATTTTTTATCATTTATCTTACAGACACCTCCCATGCTTGTGTCAAACTGTCACAGTCCTGTGCTGACGACAGTGTCTGCCAGATCCTAAACACCAGCCTGGTTTTGGGTCTTCCATGACCTCTGCATACAAAAGGGATGATCTGAAAGCCTGTTGCTGGTTTTCTTCCCCTGCTCCCTGCTTTTTGACTCAGTCTATCTTTCTGCAGCACTTTGACTTTTGCTTTTGCACAGCAGCAGCAGTTGCCGTCTGCTAAGCAGGTATATGAGGTTTGATGAGGTCTACTGAACATTTCTCCTAAGCTCTCAGTATCCTGCCACTCACACCACCAATATTTATGCTGCATAATGGAGATGCAGGCAGGATTCTAATGAAAACATCCTATAAATCTGCATGAGTATTTCCATCTGTGTATTATTCTACAGCCCAGCTCTCCCTACTGTGGGCAGCCCAATACTCAGCAGCTCAGAATAACTCTCCCAGATGGCCAAACACAAAAAAATAGGGCATTTGTAATGGGAACAGAGAGGAGAAAGTGCTCCTGTCAGAAACAATCCAGCCACCCTTCCTATCTTCAGCATAGCAAGGGCTTCAGTGGCAAAACAAAGATAAGAGCCCTGGATGAAGTCTCCGGCGATGTCTTGCCACTGGGAATTGTATAAAGTGATAAAGCTCTCAGCAAAGGACAGAAGACAGCCCAGTGTAAGGAGCTGTGGGTAAAGCCATGGTGACTCTGGAGAAAATGTTCCTCCATGGGTTGGAAGCAGGACAAGTCCTCTACCTCTGTGTACTGGGGAACGGAGATGCTGGTAATGCATGAGCTGGATTTTCAGCTGTGAATGTCTGGGGAGATGTTTGGCTACCCACCCTGTGTCCCTAATGACACAGGTCTCAAGCCCTGAATCTCTTATGCGTTCAGCCTCCCAAGAGGAGTTCATCACACTCTGTCTCTCCTTGGAGGTGCCCAGCAGATCAGTTTGGAGTTAGCACACCGTTGCAATGGGTGAGGGGAGGTGGTTCCATGGGTCTGAGCCAGTCATTTAGCTGAAGGCTGTCATGCCTACCTGCAACTAATCTCCCAATACTTTCCATGGATCAGCTCTATTCTGTGACCATTGTGTGAGCACCAAATATCCTCCAAAGCTGCTGAAGCATCCTTAAGAAGGCTGCTGCAGACTTCTCAGCATCTGCCATCTCTTTTTCCTCTGGTGAACTCCCAGAGAGATGCCCAGGTAAAAAAAAAAAATAGCAATAAGGCATTTCCAGCCAGCAGGGCCCACTTTTGGTTCTCACAGTAACCTGGACTATCTCCACTTTGAACACCACTAACCTCAGCTAATTCCCTAGACTCCTGTCAAGGGTTAGGGCTGGGTCAGCCACTAGACCTGTAACAGACATTGTCTATTAACCCCTCTCCCTTCCCAAAGGGGAAGAGAAAGGGAGTAAGGGAATGAGAGACAGGGAATGGAAAAGAGAACAAAACCAACTTTAATGAAACAATATCAATAAAATAATGAAATATATATAAATATATACAAAAATCAATATTGAACTCAACCCGTCGATGACAATTACATCACTGTCACCACTGATGCTGTGGCACTGGGGAAGTCCCAGACTGGACTCAGCAGCAGACAGGAACCAGATTCAGGAGCTGGATTCTGGAGCTGGATCCAGGAACATTTGGATCAGGATCAAAGCAGAAGAACAGACAGCAGCCATGGAAGAAGAGGCTTAACCCTTGTGATCCCTCAGCTTTATACTGAATATGACATATATGGGATGGAATCCCTCACTGGTCTGTTTAGGGTCACCTCTGCTGTCCACTCCTTCCTGCAGGTGTGACCTTTTTTTAACTTATTTACAACCTTTTCACTTCCTGCACCCCAACGTGGGGCACAAGATTGAGCAGTGACCCTGGTCTGCACAGGAACAAGTCTCAGCAAGAATCTTTCTGCTTACCCCAACCCTTGGTCATAACTCTAAACACAGAGTTTTATCACTGCTGGAAGCAGAGACTGTCTGCAAAGATCTGCTGATAACTTCAGACAGTGCAGAGACTTAGAAGAGACTGAGCTGAAAAGTAAAATCACTGAACAGAACCAGTTCTGTTCCAGCTCAAACCAGGACAACTGCAAATTGCTGGAGACTAGGACAGCCTTTGAGGGCAAACCACATCATGCTAGCCCTGTCCTGCAAGCCTTTTCAGAGCATCAGTCTTACCCATCCAGTGGGACAATGGGCACACCAGCTATTTGATCTGAACCAGGACACTTGTTCTCATCACTGAGCTCCTCCTCTTTGCCAAAAACACCCACCTACAGAGGAACCATTGTTGTGGAGCAGCTCTACAAGCTCGGACAGCTAGCTGAGGACCTCGGATGTTATTCAGAAGAAAGCTTTTTTCCCGGTATCACACATTACACCTTATTCAGTGGTGTTATTTCCTACCAAGCACTTACTCGAACAGCAATGACAAAAGACATCCCAGGCCAGCCATTTCCAAAACACTGCGCTCTGGCTGCTTTTAAATGAGTGCCTGAAAGGTCTGGATTGTGTAAAGTAAAGAGAATACGGAGACCAGATCCTCAGGTGGTGTAAGAGGGCATCCCTCCAAGGGAGCCAAACAACTTACTGTTTTTTAGCCCAACCAAATGCCTTTAAAACTCAGCTGAGGAGATTGCATTGCTATTGATCAGATACCAGCTATCAGCAACGCAGGGGGAGATTTCTTCTTCTTGGGATGCAATAGAACAAGCTCCTAGACCCCGCTGAGAGAAACAGCAATTTAATAAGTGTCGAAACATGCTGTCCACTGAAAGGAAATGGAATAATCATGCAGACTGTTGAGAAGCAGGACATGATTCCTATGGAGGGGAAGTTTCTTTGTAAGAAGAGGATTAGCAGTCAGAGACTGAATCCCAGCAGCTCGGCTTTGGACCAGTAGCCTCTGTCTTTCACAAATCTCCCCGTAATGGAGAAAGAGTCACTTAAAGAAACATTAGGACAGCAGCAGCCACACCAATTTGCCTGATAAAGCCTTTATCCTAATCTTAATAGGAGCTGACAATTGCTGTCATCGTGAGTTAGCAGCTCTGAGCTGCAGCCCAAGGACAAAGCTGCAGTTCCTGGAGGGTTTTTTACTGTATTTACAAAATACAGATCGAGGCCTCAGTTCGTCTCTCTGTTTCTCCAAGTACCTTGCTTTTGTGGGAGTCCCTGGAAGGATGAGAGAGGCTGCAGGTGACACCTCACCAAGCTGAACCTCATCCTGGTTCAACTGCCTGTGAAGGCAGCGAAGAGGCTCCAGGTTTGATGCAAAGCTTGCTCATGAGGACCAGGCTGTGTGAAGCCAGAAAAACTCCCCAGGAGTCTTCTGGACCTAGTTTGGCACCTAAATAGTGTTCAACAGGGACAGGGAAAGCCTGAGAGAAAGTCACATCTGTGTGGTAGGGTGGTGGATTCAGGTGCATCTGTGGAGCCGTGGGTACGAAAAGAAAATGCAGGGAAACAGGATGGCTCCTGCTCTGCAGATGAACCTCTTCAGGTATAATGATGTGAAACTGATCTGTTCCTGTTCCTATCACCTCTATTTCTGTCTCACAGCTCTGATAACTTCAGATATTTACAACACACATATCCATTTGTCTCAGCTTTCTTTCTAGGCTGCAATTCATCTTGTTGCAGGTAGACATCTGAAAGTAGGTCATATTAATCTACATGTGGACAAATGAATCCTACCCTAAGTGACAACTTCTGTCATGTGCAATTCACCCTTCTTCCCTTTTTGTCTCAGACTAAATGTGTGCATCCAACAGACAGTGTTATTCTGGAGGAGTTGTTTCATTTTGGGGTTGTTGTTTTGTGGGGTTTTTTGGGAAGGGGACTGTCACTATAGATGTTATAGACAGAGAGTTGCACCAGAAAAGCATCTTGACTGATGTCCACAGGCCATAGTACATAAACCACAAAAACATCTCACTTCTGCAGTATTTTCAGCCAAACTGAAAGCTTGATGACAAGCCTGAGGGTGGTTCTCAAAAGACTCAGAGGGTCTGCTAAGCCCCACGGTCCATCTGGAAACCACTTCTCTGCACAGTTTTGGCTGTACCTATCTCCTGGCTGATAAAAGATCAGATGTGCCAGTGACTTAGCTGATAAGACCTAGGCCAGTTTGGTCTTGCTAATTCTGTCCTGGAAGAACTGTAGGAAATGATCAAGCATCACATCAGATTTTTCTTTCAATTTTTTGTTTTTAAATCCCTGCTGGAGGTGGTGAGAAATTTGACGTGGGCAGAAATTTGGGAGGTGGTGAGCTGGACCCATTGAATGGAGAATCTGTGCAACCTGCCCCATCTGTATGCAGGTGAGATGAACGTGGGCCACCCTTTAAGTCAGTGTAGGGCACTTGAGGCAACTCCTGTAGGTGAAGGCACAGGATGTCCCAAGGGTTTCCCAGACCAGAGCCCAGGACTTGAGCTTTCCCTCCTCCTGCGTGGCAGTGTGTAAAAAGGCAGGAGAGGCATCAGGGCCAACCACAATTGACCTGGGACACTAAGCACAAGAGGGGAATGTTTTCCCCCCATCCCACTCAAGGGAGGTGCTGATTTTTGCACCATTCACCTCTCATAGGACAACAAGTAACCAGATTGCAAAGCTCCTCTCCTACCTCACTGCTTGTCACCTCTGTGCAGAACTAGCAAAACAGGCAGGAAAGATGCAGCATTTTTGCCATCACCCTCTTAAGAACACCTTTGGTGGCAAACATCTCCACCTTGATTTGTCCTCTGTTGTAAGATTTCCAGTTTAATTTTGCATCTATCCCACCCAAATCTCCTCCTTTTCAGGACAAAAAACGTTCGATGTGGGTTTTTTGCTGTGACATTTCCAGTCATTTTCCTGCCCATGAAAACTGAAAAGTGACCAGCACAGATTAAACTGTGTTCTTGGGCAGGACTTATATAAAGGCCTAAACAGTCTTCACACTGTGCTTCAAAAGGCTTTGTGGGTGGCCAAAGTGGGTTTTGCAAAGGGCACTTAAAAGCTTAGTTCTCGCTACCCTATTACTGTAGCAAAGGGCAACATCTGGCTTTGCATCATAGAGTGGTCAGAAAAACATTTCCAGATTCATTTCCTTTTTTCTCTGAATTTCCCTCTAAAATCACTGATGGTCGATGCTGCACAGGACACGAGCATTGTTGCTCGTCGGGATTTGATGGCATTCACTTTCTGCCTCGATCCTGTGCTCTGCGATCATTAAGTTGCTTCTCTAATTGCAGAAACATGCTATTGTCACATCTGCCCTCTTCAAGCTGCATGGATGAGATGTGATGTTGCTTCAGCTCCCCTGTTTCTAAACTGACACACAGGAAGTGAAGCAGAGGAACACTCAGGTCTTAAAAATGCCTTTTCAATAAAAAAGACCAAGCAGATCATGTGATGCTATCAGCAGTAAAAAACCCAAGACCCACCCTCCTCTCCCAGACCACCAGCTTTAGGTTAAACTTATTTAGATGAGACTAGGGTGGTTTTTATCAGCCTGCTCATTTTTAAGGTGCTTGAGGTCTCACTTTTCAGCTTTTCTCCATAATTACAAGTTTTTACAAATTAGTTTTGGAGAGGGAAAAAAAGAAAAGGCATCATTGTGTAACTCCTGGAACTGGGACTAAAATTGCATCAGGTGCTGAAATATTCATGATAAACTGTATCGCCAGCTGAGGGACCGTTATAAAACTATGTCCAAACATAAACTTCTGTCCAACACCACTTTTGGACCACTCATTTTTCTACGGGTAATCTCTGCCTCACGGTCACATCCAAATAAGTTTGATCCCTGGATGTGTTTAAAAGCCTTCTAGGTATGGTGCTTGGGGATATGGCTTACTGATGGACTTGGTAGAGTAGGGTTAATAGTTGGACTCAATGATCTTAAAGGTCTTTTCCAACCTAGATGATTCTATGATGCTATGACACAAGCCCTTGAATTTGGGGAACTAATTGTTCCAGTTAAAATACCCAACCTTAGTACACTGCCCCAGTATCTTCCCCCTTTTCATGTACCTTAATGGCATCCACACCAGTCCTTTGGTTAATAACTGGCCAAGTGGGACACACACACCTAGTGCTTTCTCTCAGAGGCAATGTTTTATTCATGCATTTGCATTTTTATATAATTTTTAATTGTAGTTCTAACTCAAATTAAGAGTATTGTGGTGGCCAGATGGCCAGGTGGCCTGCTCATCCCACCTGCCAGGGAAGGATGGATGGATGGATGGATGGATGGATGGATGGATGGATGGATGGACTGATGTATATGGGCCTGCAGAAAAGCAAGGGGACTCTGGCACTTCCTTGCATGTTAATACTCTTTACACCACTCCAAGCTCCCCAATGCTGGGGACTTTATTATAATCCTCCTGGCAGAAACCAGAAACTGCAGCCATGCCATGACAGGGGACTGGAAGTTCATAGCATCAGATCAGAGATACCTCCATAACTTCGCATCCCATCTCCACCCTGCCACAAGTACTGCTACACGGCAGGGGATGTGAGGTGCTGCAGATGACCTCTCAAAGGCCTTTGACAAACTTTGGAGGGTAAAAGGGAACAACCCAAGGCAGGGAAAGATGTTCATGATCATAGCATGACACATCAAACCCTTTATGGTAGGCTAGCAGAGGGCTAGCACAAAAGGGAGAAGGGGGAGGGGAGAGAAAAGGGGGAGGAAGGGGGGGTGGGATTGGAGAGGTAGCCCTACTCATGAGAAACTCTTTGCTCCATGTTATGTTCTGTTTTTGTAATTGCATGCGAAAGTCTGGGTGTTAAGGCAGTTCTGCAACCACATTAAAACCAACTGATGGAGATGCATCTATTTTTTTGGCAGTTCTCCATGGAAGACTCAAAGGGAAGACTCACTTAGCACCATGGCTATTAAAAGCAATGCTGCTTCTTTAACGTATTCCTGCAAGATATGAGATTTTCTACCCCACAGCCCTTTGATGGACAGATAGGATGATCTAAAATGAACATGGCACACATTAAAGGGATTCAAAGAACTTGAATGACCGCAGCTTGTGCCAACAGATGGGAAACATTAGCAGGAAAGTATGGTGCCCAAGGGATCAGTGCACTCTCATCATACCTGTCAGCAACCCACAAGGCCTCACCATTGATGTCTACGGAAGAAACAAGACCCTGGCAGGAGATCCTGTTGATACAAGGCAGCCTAGATGATATGGTGAGAAGGACACGAGCAATCGGTGAGCATGATAAACACCAACCAAAACATTACCAGTACAGAGGTGTGATGATGCCCACAGTGTGATGATGGTGGTGGCACAATTTTTGGATGTATGAGCCAGGGATTTCACAAGAAGAGATCCAAGAATCATGTCTGTATGTAGCAGTAGGCCCACAGTTGACTGGGACAATGCATCAACCCAAGTTCAAGTTGTTTTGTTATGAAAGAGGAAAGCCAAGGGGTGGATGAAGCACAGTCTGCAAGACCTCCTCGTTAAATGCAGAAATCAGGCATCACTTGTCAGTCTCTCAGGCAAAGAGATAACAAGATCCTGAGGCTAGATGTTAAAGCAGGACAAAAATCAAACACGAAATCACATCCGGTTGCTCTTTACTAGGAAATATAAATCAAAGTGGGTCAACTTATCAGTGTCTGTGCTGGGTTATCCATTGCTGGAAAAGACTTTAAACACAGTTCTGGGTGGGTTTTGTCCTTTTCCCCAGTATCTATAAATGTCTATAAATCCATGAGGGCTGGGTGTCAAGAAGGCAGGGACAATCTCTTTTCACCTGTGCATTGTGATAGGACGGGGGGCAATGGATTCAAGCTTGAGAACAGGAAGTTCCACCTCAACATGAGAAAGAACTTCTTTACTGTAAGGGTTGTAGAGCATTGGAATAGACTTCCCAGAGAGATTGCGGAGTCTCCTTCTCTGGAGACTTTCAAGACCTGTCTGGATGTATTTCTGAGTGATCTGCTCTAGTTTTGTCCTGCTCTAGCAGAGGGGTTGGACTCAATGATCTTTGGACATCCCTTCCAACCCCTAACATTCTGTGATTCTGTGATCTACTCTCATCTCATTAAATAGGAGGGGGACAATATCTTCCTGATCTAACAAGAAATCTCCTCATCCTGCCTGTGAGCTGCAAGGCAGTTTCCACATCCACTGAAAAACCCAGGGAGGGAGGGAGCTGTAGAAGTACCATCTAGCCAAGAAATTGCAACAGCTCCCTGAGGTCACTTCATTTCTTTTGCAGAAGGGAAAAGCACTGAGCACATACCTCTTGTTCCTGGGCTTCTGGTTAGCAGTGCACTTGTTCATCCTTTTTTCTTTCTGGGGAAGAGCTTGTAACCTTTCCCTGGTCCCCATGGCAGGCAGTGCCACCTTGGGAATCCAGAGAGGAGAAGGTAAGTAGCTCTTCTTGCCTTGTAGTCCCTGTGAGGATCATCAGGTGGTGGAAAGATTGCCCTTTCAGGGCCTTTCCCGACTCTCCTTGTGCTTCCCTGAAGATGAGGGAGTTCACCACCACCTCCTTCTCTTCTATGTAACAGAAAGGGGGACAACCCAAGTGACTTCAAAGGGCTCAGTGTAACGAAGGGAAGCCAGCGTCTGCAGGGAGCAGAGGCTTAGGAAACAGTCACAGTCCTGCGCTGCCAGGTTCTTTCCCATGAAAGGGCAGGTCCTCCTCTGTCTACGTTTGGAGATGATAATGGCAACAGTGATGAAAATGTAGAGTTAAAGGAAAAAAAAAAAAAAAGAAAGAGAGAGAAACTACATCAGCCCCTAAAGTCAATGAGCTGTTAAATAGGTGATATTCAATTCCAGAGAAGTTTCAAACATTTAATTAGAACAAACTGGGAGGGAAAAATGGTAAAAATAAACCACCTGTCTGCTCTCCAGACCAGCCATCAATGTGGTTGCTCCCTGATACTGGGGACAAAAATAGCACCTTCCTCTCAAAGAGGGTAGGGATGAAATGGGTGGGCCCAAAGGGAATGAATCAATCCAGCTGCAGGTCCCCACACCAGCAGGAAACACGGTGAAGAAAAGACCCTGAGGAGGGTTTCCAGCAGATAATGATGTGACTGTCTTGGGTCAGGACTAAGTTGGTAAGACCAGAACTGCTCTTTGGTCTCTGCAAGGGCACTGGGTGACACCACCACAGGGGACTGACCCTGTTGTTCTTCACATAATTGATCCACTGAAGTATTAAAGCCTTTTTGCCATCTGTTCTCCTGGCTGTGTTGCCTTTTTCATCTCTCCCAGTTCATCCAGAATGGTACCCAGCCTATGAGATGGGCAAAGGACAGTATCTGGCTCTGCCTGGCTGGCTTTTTGGAATTGTAGAACCATAGATTCGTTCTGGTTGGAAGAAACCCTCAAGATCACGAAGTCCAACCATTAACCAAACACTGCCAAGTCACCACGAAACCATGTCCCTCAGCACCACATCTCCATGGCTTTCAAACCCCTCCAGGGATCATGGGGACTCCACCACTGCCCTGGGCAGTCTGGGACAGGCCTGGGCAACCCTCAAGGGGAAGAAATGAGAGAGCTGGAGAGCTGGGCAGGGAGGCATCTAATGAAATTCAATAAGGGCAGGTGCAAAGTGCTGCATTTGGGGAAGAACTACCCCATGGATCAGCACAGGCTGGGGGCTGAGCTGTTGGAGGGCAGGTCTGGGGAAAAGGACCTGAGATTCCTAGTGGTCAACAGGATGACCATGAGCCAACAGTGTGCCCTCACAGCAAAAAAAGACCAATGGCATCCTGGGATGCATTAGGAAGACCATGGCCAGGAGGTCGAGGGAGGTTCTCCTCCCCCTCTAATCTGTGCTGGTGAGGCCTCACCTGGAGTATTGTAGCCAGTTCTGGGATCCTCAGTTCAAGGACAAGTAACTACTGGAGAAGGTCCAACATAGGGCCACTAAGATGATTAAGGGCCTGGAGCATCTACCATATGGAGAAAGTCTGAGAGAGATGGGTCTGTTTAGCCTGGAGAAGAGGAGGCTGAGCGAGGATCTTATCAATGCTTATAAATATCTAAAGGGTGGGTGTCAGGAAGACAAGACCAGGTTCTTCTCAGTGGTATCCACTGACAGGACTAGGGGCAATGGCCGTACACTGGAAAACAGGAGGTTCAACCTCAACATGAGGAAATACTTCTTCATTGTGGAGGTAACAGAGCCTGGAACAGGCTGCCCAGGGAGGTGGTGGAATATTCATCTCTAGAGACTGTCGAAAGACTCCTGGACTTGCTCCTGTGTGATATACTGGGTGATCCTGCTCTGGCAAGGGGGTTGGACTAGATGATATTTAGAGGTCCCTTACAACTTAAGCCATTCTGTGATTCTGTTTTTAGAAGACCATGCCCAGCCCCCACCAGATCACTGTGGTCTGCCTTCTTATTAACAGTTTGGACACCTCCAGAGAGCTTTTAAAATGCAATTTATTTTCCCTTCAGATGAACACGGTTCTGAATATTGGAACAAGAGGAGAAGGCTGGGAGGGAGCAAGGGGTGAATTCTGCAAGCAAATCCCCATTGGCTCTGGTTGTTATGTTGAATTGGGCTGCATCTGTCACATCTGATTAGATGGCATTGTCCTTTTTTATCTCCCTGATCTAAGCTATGATTCTTCCGTTTTTATGTGACATTTCCTTGGCAGTAGAGCTGCTTGGATTCTATATTCAGAATGTTTCCCAAACCGTAAAACATCCAGATTGCAAAGGGTAGTTATTTGCACAGTTATGTTTTCTTTTGTTTAGTTGGCTTTCTTTTTACGTTACTTTTTTTTCGTTTATTTGCAGGGGGGGGAGTTGTATTTTGGGTTTTTTTTTGTGCTGATGTTGTTTGTAAAGAGGATCCATGAGGCTTTTTGTATAAAGAAATACCAACAGATTACACTTAGAGCAAGGCAAGTATCAAACTTAGGCAAAGATGGGACTTCTCAGTTTTAAGAACAGGAGTTCTCCTCCACTGACCTGGTATCAGGGCAGAGTAAATCCATGAATTCTTTCAGGCCAACAAGGGTTTAGAAGAGGTAAGTATCTGACCCCAAATTATCATTATCTACACTTGACTTTTCTGGGAGGCCCTTGACTATATTATCACTTGAATAAACTGTGATTGCTGGCAATACAGACAAAAACAGGGATTGGGGGGCTGATGTTTTTCAAGCTGCGGTATCTCCAAGACCTGTCAGTTACACAGGGGGCTGAACTAGTAGCAGAAGAGACAGTATCCCAGCCAATACCTCTCTAGTGGTGAGTATGTCTACAAGTATGGGTGCAGCCAGCGACAAACCTAAATCTTCCATGCTCTGACATGGAAAAAAGCTTGATGAGCCCAAATCCACCATCCAGAAAACCTCAGCCACTGGGGAGGTCCACCCAGTCTCATCTGGTACATGGAACAGGAGCCACATGCAGTGTCTAGAGGGAAAGCATAGGAGGTACGCTGCTGATGTGGCTCAATGTGTTCACTGGGGTGTGGGTGGAGAATCTGCCTGTCCCAGCCACTCTCCAAGGACTTGGTAGCACAGAAGTGAACATGCTAGACATGGAAAAAATGGTGGTCTATTGGCAGAGGGAATTGCACACTAGGGAATCTCCACAAGAACTCCCTTATCATCCATATGAAATGTCTCTTTGGAAGCAGTGTTCTCTCCCAGTGACACAGCAGGAACAGAGATCCTACCATGGGCAGGCCACATCCTGCCACCAGGATTTACACCACTAGCACACACCCAGCACTGTTGGGAAGGCACCAAGAGCACAGCCATGACCACAGGCACCGAGACCAGTACCAAGGGGAGCTGATTCCATCTCACAAGATGGGATCTCAAGTAGCAAAGCATCCACGGGTCAGGTCACACAGTTTGATGCTCGGGAAAGGTCTGGGGGGTTCTGTCAGCAGTCCCTGGGAGCTTGTCCTGCCAGGTGGATCTGTGCGTAGTGGTGGCTGGGCCTTTGGCTGCCTGGGGCAGAAGTGAGTGGCTAAGCCAGGCTGAAGGTGTGGCAGGAGGTGGTGGTACCTCAGTCCCATGGCTACAAGATGAATGTGCTGCTGTCACGTCCCTGCTTGATCAGGGAAGAAGGAGGGGGTGACAGAGGTCCATTTTTTTGCTTGGATCAAAGTAATGAGATGTACACCATAGTTCCATAAAATAGAAAAAAAAAAGTTTAATTCTTAATCCCCTGGAGAACCAGTAAACACATCTCTGTACCTGAAGAGCTCTCTCATCATCCATACAAGAGCAGTCTTAGGAGGTGACCTTGCAGCTCGTTGAACTCATGGTATGGGAATAAAACAGATATCAATGCCCCAGAAAAGATCGAAGTTTAGAAGATACGGTGATTTATATGTTGGAAGATATGGTTATTGATATAATTTAAATGAGCACAGGAAAAGCCTGGTTTGGCTTGTGCAATTAAGTACCTAATAAGATGCTAAGCAACGTACTCTGTATTATAAACAGGATCTAATCATTAATAATAGGGTATCTCTGTCTAAAATAAAGCCTACAGAAAGAATAATGAGTTGGCCAACCAACTAGCCATGAAGAATTGTTGAAGACTGTCAAATCTAAGTGAAACTGGAGGAAAGGTAATTTCAGCAGGGAGAGATCTTTTTGCCATTAAAAAAAAAAATATATATATATAAATATTGGTTTAAGAACATATATATTTCATGCTACAGCAGAAGAAACAGCATTTTCTGTAATGCCCTGGGAAACTGGGGTGATGTGGTGCGGAGAGAAAGCCCCCAGAAAGCATGGCTCTGATCTTCCTAATCATCACATCACTCCCTTGACATCAGCAGCTGTGATTTCATGTTTACCCATCGCCGTGAGGTCCAAAGGCTTCCAACAAGCTCCATGACTCAACGGGACAGCAGGATTATGGCCCTCATCATAAAAATACCTGAGTCACTGAAGTATTTTGCTGAAACACAGTGGAATGGGGGAGATCAGTGACTCACGGGCATGTGGGAGTTCCCACCGTCCACTCTTGGAGCTGGAAGTGGGATAAAAGCTGAGTAAGCATCAAAGACAGGACTTTACTAGGGCCCATGAGCCCTGTGATTCCCCTGCTCTGTAAAACGAATCCTTCCCTTTGTGAAGTCAGGAGGTTCGCATTTCCAACCCAGAAGAGGTAAGGAGGGGGGTGTGAGAATTTGGATGCTGAAAATCAGGGGTTAGTTACCACATCGCTGTAAAGATCTCAACTGAATGTTGAGATTTTTAAGAATGCAAGTTCAGCTGAAACTCTTCCAAATCCAGACACCTTTTTTTCTGGAAACTGAAACATTTGTAGTGGAAGATTTCTCCTCTCTAGGAAGTGCCCCCCTGCCCCTTGCAGATGCACTGTCTATATGTTTACCAACCTTATTTTAGAACTAATATTCACCAATATTACTCTCTTGGCAGGGTTGCTCTCTCCCCACCCCCACCCCCCCCACCCCCCAACAGTGAAATTGAATGTGAATT
>WTSP01024877.1:16174-78356 GCA_025331215.1 Actenoides lindsayi | reverse complement strand
TCAAGTTGCGTCAGGGGAGGTTTAGATTAGATATTAGGAGGAAATTCTTCACTGAGAGGGTAGTTAGGCACTGGAACTGGCTGCCCAGGGAGGTGGTGGAGTCACCATCCCTGGAGGTGTTTAATGAACGAATAGATGTGGTGCTTGAGGATATAGTGTAGTGGTTAGAGAAATACTAGGACAAAGGTTGGACTTGATGACCCTGAAGGTCCTTTCCAACCATAATGATTCTATGATAATATTGCTCACCATCTTGTAGCTTTTATGGTGGATAATGAATATTCAGCATGTTGTGTTTCCGGAAACTTTGCTAAAAATAGCATAGTATCCTTGTTTTAAAAAGTGATGAGCATAACTGTGAAGAATGACTTGGATGCTTTTCCTTCCTCTTCTTCAGTCTAGTTTAACTCCTTATATGATAACACTTTTCCTCACTGTCAAATTGCCACCTCCTCAGCAGACAAACCAGAAAAGCATGAAGGCACAGACGTGGAAAAGTTAATGTGGAAAAGTGAAGCTGGGGGAGAGTTCCAGTGTTGTTCACTCTACTCTCAGCTTTGTGGTAGGATAAAATATATCTGAGGCACGCCTAGCATATTGTCAACTAACCTGTTCATTAAACTTCTTGAAACGTTGCAGCTCTGCCCATGCTTAATGCTATTTATATTTTTCATCATACACAGTCTGCTACAAATGATGAACAAATACTTAAATCTGTATAACTGCTTCTTAACACTTTTTCTCCTTACCTCAGTGTCCAGGACTTATAAAATCCTCAGCCCCCTTGTTTCTTTCTACTGGATTCTTTCCAGTTTATCTTTTTTTGGTAAACCACAGTGTGTGATTCAGTCTCCTAGATGAGTGCTTCCCAACAGCAGCTACCCTCAGACAACGTATACCTAATCTGATATGATCATATTGATACATGTCTGAATGTCATTTTTTGGTTTTTTACAACAGGGGGTCCACTAGTCCAGCATGAAATTGTGTTCAGTTTGTCACCTAATATAACTCCCCTATCCTAGATTCTTCCTACTATACTACTCTGCCCAGGTTATATTTTGCTCTTTATATTCACTATTACAAGGGCAAGGTTTCCTTTACTATCTTTTAATTTAATTTCATCCTGTTGATACATTTTTTAATTTATCGGCAATTGCCAATTCTTCTGATTTCCCTTTGATTATTTTTTTTTCCCCAAAGGAACCCTACCAACAGTCCCTAGTCTCTTGAAGTAGTCCTTCGAAGCCCACTTTGAGCTCATTATCCTTACTGTCTGAATTTGCTCTTTTTTGGAGTTCAGAACTGTTAGCTCTGCTATTTTATGCTTCCTTCACTTCCATCTTCATCCTTTCCAATTCCTTTTTATTTTTCAGGATCAAATGTAAACCCAGGTATTTGTAATGTTAGAATTTCCTTTGCCTTCTGAAACAGAGGGGAGCTCCTAGCATCTTCCAGTTCATTGGGGGTGGCCAAAGCACTTTTGAAGATATGAATGACGGAAATTCAATTGTTTCCTCTGCCTCATATGGAGCAAAGAATTGAATCTGAGTAAGAGGCATCAGACTACAGTGTTACTCACTTAGGCATAGTGGATATTCCACTAAAATAAATTTAGAGATCACATCAGTCACTGTACTCTACTCTGAGATACAATCCCATGGAAACTGGGCTTTCTGAGATAAGAGTTTTAGGTCTCTGTGGCCTTCAGGATCTGTTTGAGTTTCCTCATGAAAGTTTCACTGAAACACTTTCTCATTAAGAGTTGCAGTTTCAAAACAATGGTATTGACCAACGTGGGAAGGAGTGGCAGGGCAGGGAATCTGAGTCAAAACATTCCTAATCAGGATAATTTTTGTTTAAACTGTACAGATCTACCTTCCAGCTACATGCGTTAAATGTTGGCTTCCACACAAAGACAAGGAAGTGGGATCGTTGTTATCACTTTAAGTGCAATTTTGGAGAGCTCATAAAACAGACACAATTATGGAATACAACAGATGTCACCAAACTGTGATGGATTTTTTGTTTGAGCTTTAAAGCTTGTGGTGTCTGCTCACCGTTCTTAAGGAGGATCAGACAGGGTGGATAGACAGCGAGAAGAAGGGGCACTCTGAGTGGTACTACTATAAAACTCACTAATTTAAATAGATGCACTTCTCTATCACATTAGGACCTAAATAGATACTATAATAGACAGAAAATGAGTTTTTGCTCTGTTAGCTTTGGATACCATTTAGTCTGAACCAGAGGTGCATTCTTATGGTACATGCAGAGATGAAGTCTGGTAAACAAAACTGCACAAAATAAACAGTGTTATTTAGGGCTTAGTGAAGTATCTGGTTCTAATTTTAAATAATTACTGTCACCATCCCTATCAAACAGTTGTTGTCTCTGCTTCTTTAGGCTTTTGTTTTCAGTTGCCATCTTTTGTGCAGCAACAGCTACACTGCTACCATGATACTCCTTGCTTGAACCTTAACCCATGCTTAAAGCATGCCAAATGTAACGATACAGAAGGATGCACGTGACTTTGGAAGCCTGCAGCTGAACACCACAGACTTAGCATTTTACAGAATTTTATAAAGTAAGTGTCTTTTATAAGAAATACATGCAGGGCAAACCTCTTGGGTTACATTTTACCTTTGTCTAAATGGCTAATTCCCAAAAAGCAAACATTTCAGATCTCAGTATGTAGTTGATCAGCATGGATTGATATAAACTATGGAATGTCAGAAGTTTCTTAGTTCTGTTGATATTATTATGGTTGAAAACAATATAATTTTTTGTTATGTTAACTTGTCCTCTCAGATAAACTAAATTTCACTAGAAAAAATGTAGAATTAAAAAAATTATTATTAATGTATGTGCCACTTTTGTTCAGTTCTCTTCTATACGAAGATAAAATTGATTTACAAACTTTAGTCTCTATTTAATATGAATAAATTAATTACCCACAAGATAATGACATGCAAGGTTTAGAAGTGTTTCTGCTGGCTTGTGTTTTTATGAATGATTATATATGCAGAAGTTTGTGCTTGAATATCCACCTCTGAGGTCAGAGGAAGTGATCCAGGACAGTGAGAGAAAGCATGATGAAGTAGCACAACCCTGCACAGCTACAGGCATTGTGACAGCAATTCAGAAAGACACCAATGTTGTTACAAGTCAGTGAAGTTTGGGAGAAGAAAAAAGCCCTCCAAAAAACCCAAACCCTTTGCCCTTATGGAGAGACTAATGTTGTAGGAGAAACCTGAATAACTATCCAGGGTATTGCAAATGGAAACACATTTTCCTGTTTGGCTTTATGGATTTCCGAAACAAAGCATTCCCTATAAATGTACTTTATTGCATTTTGAGTTATAAACAAATTTCCAGAAAATCCAGGAAAAAAATATATGGAAGATCTAGTCAAGGAGTCATTGCATGAAGCCACTCTTGTCACTTCCTAAGATTTCACAGACCACAAGAGATTAAAAGGTTAGATGCACCCTGTACAGGGGTAAATCTGATCTGAAGTCTTATTAAATTAAGTCTGGGCCCAGTGAAGTCAATAGCATTTTCATTAACTTCAGCATTACCTGTTCAGTTTGAATTGTATAAGTATGATGAACCTTTTCCCTTAAAATTCCATTATCAGTTTTAGCATGTTAACTCAAACTAGATATTGCTGAAAGTTACTTTCAGGTTTTTGGCAGAAAAACATCTCTGCTCTAACAACCTGCATTTGAAATCATCAAATCTTTCATGGAAGTCTCTTTTGTTAAAGAAAGTTATGTTGCTGTGATTCTTTTTGCCTCAAATCCAATATATTCAGAAGTTATTTCAGCTCCTATTATGATGGTTCTCATTAAAATGTAAACTGCTAAAATTCGGATAAAATGTTTGGTTTTTTTATTTAATATATTTTTTCAGTATACTGAACTAATAGGCTTTTCATGTACCCTGGAATCTCATTGTTCAGTCTCAGATAGCTGGGTTTGATGTTAGTCATCCCAAATAGGTGAACAGGTATTATCATCTCTATAGATAGGGAAGCAAAGACAAATATAGGGACTGAGTTAGCACAGTGCAGACTAATGACAGCTTCCACTGACTTCAGTAGATGTTTACTGCTCATCGCTTCTAAGGATCAAGCTACTTTTGTTGACTGTTAGACAAAGATAGACTTGTTTTTTAATATGTTTTCTCTTTCTAAAGAGTCACATGAAAGCTATTAAAGTTATTCTAGGAAATACTGTATTTCTCTACCTCAGAAACTTTATGATATGCTTAACACTTTCATTAATATCAGGTGAGCATTAAAAAAAAGTAATTTCCTTAGTAGCCATTATCATATTTGCAATTTCTCTGGCTCTGCAAGGGCAAGACAAATAACAGATCTTAGAGCTCTCAACTTCAGGGATCATCTTTTTCTCTTTTATATTAAATGACTGTATTTCTGTGTCCAAAGTCCTATGCTTATTTTTGTTATGTTACATGCTCTTATACCTGTTACAAAAACTAGCATAGTCTTCAGTTAGCTTTTCAAAGATCTAGTTTTTTCTATGTCTCCTTTATTACTCAAAGGTTCAATAATAAACAACAAATACCTTGCAGTGCAGCAAAGCTGTTAACTAGTTGCTTAAATCCTGAAGAGTCTTATATACTTACACTTAATGTAGTTAAATGCTTTTATGAATAGGGATAGAGTGTTGATCTGAGGCCAGAACACATTGCCTGGGGCCACCAAAGATTAGATTCAGAACCAGAATTAGAACTTGTTTTCCGCATTCTCAAGCACATGTGCAGGTCACTAAACTACTTTAGTTCATAATGAAGTGGATTCTACTAATAGGAATACTCTTTTCACTGCGGTTACTAATCAGAAAAGGATAATTGCATATGGAGGAAACAGTTCCATAATTCAATTTAATGTATCAGCTCTTTTCACTCCATGAGTAATTTATATTTCTTATGACAGCGGAGAGAGACTGTTTCACAGATTATTTTTATCCCTTTCTCTTGGTTTTATTGCTGGGAAGATGGAAAGGGGGTGCAATTGCTTTTATTTCCACATACCTGTGACAATGATCATTTTTAATTTAATAAAATTAAAGTGGGAGTTTTTCCTACCAGCAAAAAGATTTCTTCTCCTCACAGAGACTAAAGACAAGTGGGTGGAAAGTTGTTCATGTAAGCCATGATGTACAGATCACACAATGGATTATTTGTTTCTTTAAAGTCATATCCAGTTACTTTCAAGACATTTTGAATAACACCTCCCCTCAAAAAAAAATAAAAATATATATATATTTTTCCAGCTGTTGCTGTCTTAGCCTCGATCTTGTAAGTGTGTCAGACTCTGTTCGTCTCAATAAAATGCAGAGGAAAATAACATTCTGCAGCATTACAGCCACTGGACTTCAAAAAATGCTTCCAAAATCTTACAAAATCTCCCTCTCAGCATAGCTGCAGAGACTACATTTCATCTCCATGCCAGCAAAAGACTGAGTGCATTTATGGATGATGAAGGCAGAGCTCAATTGTTTAAAGCTGATGAAGGATGCTTAAATACCCATCTTCTTGTTACCCAGATGAAATCTATGATGAAGATAGATTAACAATTCAGTAAAGCACTTGCTTGTTTGGGTGTGACAGGGCAAGAAAGGAAAGAAAAGAAAGGGTTAAAAAAAAATAATCTGCTAAAGATGAAGCAAGATACCTCATATCACATTCATAAAGTAAGGGCTTTTGGATTTTCTATCCAGACTGCAGAATTCTTTTTAATAGCTAGTTGCCAAAACAGATGCCCTGATTAATGAGAACAGATGGATTTCTCCAGAGGGTCTGCAGATTTAGACAGTACTTTCACTAAATGAAATGCTAATGATCTGGCACTGTGCTTCTCTGTATGGATTAGAAACCAGTAATATTATTTTATTTGTATTTGGTGGGATTAGAACAATCCCTTTTAGAATTTTCAGATATAAAGTCGTAGTATTTTGCATCACCTCCATCTCAGTAAGAGCTGTACATGAATAACCCAAATGCATGTGCTGGATTTCACTGCTTGCAAACTCTTTTGGTGGATTATACATTCCTTACAGGTTCTCCTCAAGATCTAGAGGAATATCAGGGCCTTGCATTTTTAAAATGCAGTTTCCCAAGGCAAATGAATCACTTCATTCTGGTAAAAAATAAGATTACATAAAAAATTTTCACATACAGCATGAAGTGGTTTTCTTTAACTTTTTTTGCTATAATGTCCAAGTAAAATTAACCCAAAAATGTTGTTTGTGGAACTGATTGGTTTTGTTCCCCAAATCTGTCCTTAATCAGTATTTTTGTTATCAAAAAAACCCCAAAACCAAATTATTCAGATTTTTTAAAATTAATTCTGCTCTATAGAAGCTGAGTCAAACTTCTTTCTTCTTTCATCTAAAAATCTACTTTGGTATAATGTAATTTTTTTGGGTTTACTTTTCTGATTTGCCAATATGTCCATTTCAAGATAAATCCACTATTTGCAATTCCCACGTGCCTAGCTATATCCTTCTGCCATCATTTTTGATTTCTGTAAAGACTGTGAGGAAAATAACACAGCAGAACTCAATTATTCATTTTAGACCTAAAAAAAAATAAATCTCATTAATCTCAAGAGAAGGACCCTAGCTGTTACTTCAAAGAATCTGCATCTGCAGTCTAGCAGGTACATAAGCTGCAAACAGATACCACTTGTAAGCAGATGTTTTTGTTAAATACGATTCACTTTTGAATCATAAAAGAACTGCAAACTCCATTAGGAACTATTGAAAATTCTATGCACCAGAGGTGGGTGTAAAAATTAGAAAGCAGGACTAGAAAGTTGACAGTACAGTAAAATGGTATAACAGAGATAAAGGAGCTTGCAATTCTAGACATCATAGTGACTGACTGCGAAAATCGCCACTGACATTCCTTCCAAAAACAAAAACAAACCCCAAACACCAAACCAACCCCCCCAAAAAAACCCCCCCAAACCCCAACCTTGGGAAAATTCCTATGATCAAGTACCGAATACTAGCACAGAGAAAGATGAATCAATAATGGCCAAAAGTGACAATAAATTGGAGGCAGCAGGGTCTGAAGAGAGATCTAATAGTATGCATCAGTGTTGTAAACTGTGTCCACAGCTGAAAAGTGCCAGCATGGCCAGAGAATTTGTTGTGTGGTCTCACAGAATAGCCTGGTAAGTGGCTGGC
Source organism: Actenoides lindsayi (assembly GCA_025331215.1). Classification (NCBI taxonomy): domain Eukaryota; kingdom Metazoa; phylum Chordata; class Aves; order Coraciiformes; family Alcedinidae; genus Actenoides; species Actenoides lindsayi. The sequence goes on along the minus strand of WTSP01024877.1, from coordinate 71,133 downwards.
ACTTTACTTTTGTTCTAATATCACTGCACCATCGGTGATTTGCCAGCCTGTTACTTTGCATAACATTTTGTCAGGAGTATAATATTTGTGGCAGACTGTCTAATTCATGGTACTGCACCAAGGAATAGATGACAGCTTAAAATAAGTTAAATTTGATGCAGAATGTCTTCAGTTTCCATGATTTAATTGAAGAAAGGATAGGACACCACTTGGAGCAGACATTTGATGATGACTTCCCTTTCAGAATTAATTTTCTAAGCCAAAGCTCTTGTCCCTTCTAAATCCATTGCACGGGCAATCCAGTCTCTGTGTTTCTCCTTTGTTATGCAGAGCACTGTATGCTATCTTGCCCATACACTGTACTGAAATCTGTTACATTGACACTATTGAATTCACCAAGTATATTTGTACTCTCAAAAAAGTATCAGATTTGACAGGTTCTGGATGCTATGAATTCATACTGATTGACATTAATTATATTTCCTGCCTTTAGTTATTAATCACATCAGCTTCTTATTCAGTCTTCTCCTTCTATGGGGTTGTGTAGGACTTCAGATCTGATGGGAAAAAAAATTCGGAATCAGGCAATGTGGGATGATGCAGTTTGAACTCAGTAAATAGGCAGAAATACCAAATTCCTGGAGCTAAGGAAGTAATATTGCCAAATAGCAAGTGAAACTCCTCTGTTCCCATCCCTCACAGTAAATTGCCAAATAGTCAATTTCAGCACTTCATTGACGCTGGAGTTCACTAATGTACATCAGGATGAAGGCTGGGTTTAAGCTTTCAAATAGATTCTAGTTGTAATGCAGCATGCTTGCCCACTAGAAAAAAAGGATATGAACTGAGTCGTGTTGCATGTTAGTCTGCTTAAATCCATCGAAATTCTAACCCTTTACTGCAGAAGTGAAATGTGAGACCCATTTTGTTACTAGTGCTGAAGACTATGTGCTGCTTTAAGCCTTGTTAAAGACAATGCGAAGTGACGACATGACATTGTCATAAGTGAGCACTGCAGGTGACAGTGGGAAATGTAAACCACTTCCCTTATCTGAGGCACTCAAAAAGCATTAGGAAGTGGATCTTGTATTTGAACTGAATGTGGCCATAAATGCAGCCATCTGTGCTGCTTGCTTTGCTGTCTGTCACTACAAGATGATAATAGATGAGCCCTGACCATATGATATTTATGCTGCATTAACTTCCTGATAGATTCCACATATGTTTCAGGCCAGCAGGGTGAATGCTGTGGATCTTTGCCCTCTCTTCCCCTCCCAAATCAGTGTGGAAACATCTTTTCTTGGACTGTGGATGCCAAGCCTGTGTAGTGCTTGGAGCTGGACAGCACAATCCCACTGAGGCAGCTGACTTCCCTCTATGGACAGCAGGTTTTCACACAAAGGGAGCTCTCCACAAAGCTCATGATGAGTGATGGAGTAGCCTTGGGGCTCTCTCCCACTTCAAATGTTTCAGGAGAGAATTTCACCTGCCCTGAATTTGCAGAAGTATTTTGTGAGGAGTTTGTACTTTATGAAATTTTCTATAAAAGTGCCAGCAGGAAAACATTTCTGAAAGTAGAAATGAACATGCTGGAAAGCAAGAGGGAGCTCTAAGTTGTCAGCCTTCTGTGGGTTTTATTTTTGCTTTTTCTGGCACTGTTAAGATTATTCTGTCAAATGATCACCTTGTAGTAAACAGCTTCTTTGTGAAATTACCACAGCAGTTAAAGGGAACCCCTTAAGTTCTCACATGAAACTGAAAAGTACTCTACCAGATCTGATTTATTCTAACATAACCTGCATTGGCTTTCTTCTATGTACAGTTTGTATCAGGTTAAGATAGCTGAAGCACTGAAGAAAAATGTTAGACTATAAATTACTCAGGTCTCACACTGTATCAGATTGAGTACAAGATTCAGTCCTTTGGTTTTGGACACACTCCAGCAGCTTTTGATCCTGGTGGAAAGAATGCTGTGATACAGCTACAAATCCAGCTCAATTCCTGAAAGAAATACAGTGAGAGAGAACCAATTCATACAACTAGAAAATAATGAATGCGAACCCCATCTTTAAACATTTCCATGATCATATTTGAGACAACTGCAAACCCCATTTGTACAATTTATAGGATAAAAAAATTATTTTTTTCATTTTGCAAATTCAACCTGTGATTAGAGACCCAGGTGGATTTTTTCCAGCTCATGTATTAGCATGGAAAAAAAATTACAAACATACAGCAGCTATAGCTTGTCTAACAAACCTGTAAGTGATGTATAAGACAGAATTTGAACCTAGCTCTCATTCTCAAAAATGTAATTGGCTTCCTGGGACAAACTGTCAAGAAAGGAAACAGTTATGACTCCAGATTGAGTTGGCCTAAAAGCAGTTTCAGATCATAGGAAATGTAACCCCCAGCCCCCTGAGTTACTTTATTTGTGCATCCTGAAGGCAGGATTTTACACAATTTGTGAGAGCACAACAAATATTTGTTGTGTAACAGACACAGTAAGTTTCTGAGACTATCATACTACTAGCTCAAACATTTGCAAGCTTACTTCCACCTTGTTACTACAGGCACTGCAGACAAGTCTTTGATGGACATGTAAACTTTAAGGAGACCTCAGGGCAGAACTTTGTTCCTGGGAACAGGCTGATTCTATTTTCAAACAGCTTTTCTTTTTCTTTCCTTTTTCGTTCTCTTTTCTCTTTTTCTCTCTTTTTTTTTTTTTTCTCTTTTTTCTTCTTTCTTTTTTTTCTTCCTTTTTCTTTTCCCCCTCTCCCCCCCCCCCCCCCCCCCCCTTCTCTCCTCATTTTTAATCTTACAGTGTCTTGCTTTACATGCTTTTCCATTTACAGGTTGACAATGTTTTTGACACCAAAACTATGCCAATGTCTTGTGACTAAACATCATAAAACTGGATCCTTGCTTACAACAGCACAGTTTTTCAAGGAGAGGCTAAAGAACTTTAGAAACCTCAATTAGTCGCCATTTCCTCTGTCCTTGTGCCATCATCTTATATAGAGTTGCCCGAGTGCCACTGTTACAAAGACCAGGATATATCAAAGGAAGGGAATAGTGGTTAAAAGTTAAAAATTATACCAGAAAAAGTTCTATGAGGATCTATGTATATTCACATATGGTGCTTTCTGATAAAGCAGATCTTTCTAAAGAAATAGTTGCTGTCAGGGACCAGATTTCCACATCTGTACACATTTGAGAGGTTTACTTCCACCTAATCCTATTCCACTCCAAACTCCTGCTGATGGTTGAGCTGTGAAGCACATCTTCTCATTTCGTTCCATTCAGAGGGTATGCTGCTCACATGCTCCAATACCCAGGGCATAGTAAATGAAGTGAGCCATTCACTTCAAACAACCACTGCTGATCCAAAAGTTCATGCCTATGTAGATGCACAGAATACTCATAAACAAAGCGAGAAAAAGGTTACTCTCATTGATCTCTCTGCATAGAAGCATATAATGGCCATCCCTAAAATACAGGATTGGAAGACATGCTTTTGGTGTGGAGTTTTTCCCCACCCAAACACATGCAGTGAAAATATGTGACCCAACAAAACTCCAAACCTATCACATTCCTGCAGTGTAAAATATTGCTGTAGGTTTTGTGTTATACAGTGCCAACCACAGATGTGGAAATCACCAATGCTTCTGTTCCCTCCTTCATCTTTCAGTACCCTGAATCTTCACTACATATGTCTTCTTTCAATTACAAAATCCATCTTACAAAATTATTCATACTCTTGACTCTTACAGTCCTGCCAACTACAAGTAGCCATTCACTGCAGCTACATAATTGTCCTTGTTATCTTTAATCCACAAGTGAATTACTGAAAATGTACAGAATTTTTTTTTTCCCAAGGGCTGGTTCAATGAATAGGACAAATTAATAATTTAGACTTAATGCATGGTCATAAGGACAGTACAGAATGCACACAGGTGTTTAAACTTCTCACCAACTTAAAGCAAATGCTCATGAGCCCTGGTCCTCAGTGAGAACCCATTGTGGTAGGCATCATTGCATCGTCAATTAATTTTTCTCACTGTTTGGAAAACTACAGTGTTTTCTTCCCCTTTTTTTTTTTTTTTCAGTCACCTGGCATCATAGAGCTGATTAAACTGATCTGGATTTAATATGTTGCCTACATCTTTCATTAAAGGAAATGGTAAATCTTAGGCTACAAAGAGAAACATGGGCTATGTGCTCATTAAAACATTAAAATGTATTAAAACAATTTTCCTCAATAACTAGTTCAGTCTCAAATGGTGGTCATACCTCATGAGTATTTGGAGTAGTCTAATCTCCCAAGGCATAAACTCGGCTAAGCCTGTTCTGTACAGCACAGCACATTGTTCTCTGCTATAGTGGAGCTGTTGACTTCAGCACATACACTGGCTTTTTGACCTGAACTCCAGCCTCAGGTTTAATTAATAATAATGCTGGTAATAATAACAGTACTAATGGAAACAGGAAAGGGGAAGGAGAACAAAAGATGGAAAAACAGAAGGACTTATATTCTTCATGTGATACAGATATCTAAGCCTGAAAGTTGTGTAAAATTCTCTTGCAGGAGCACGAATGAGTACAGCATCAGTATGTATTTCCATAAAAAAATTAAGAAACACATCCAGATATAATCAAGGAAAATTATTATAGAAAATTATCATTTTCAAGGAAAATGAATCAAGGATAACACTGATACTGTGATGCAAAGTATTTTCTCTCGCAGGTGGATTCAAAGAACCCTGACAACACCTACTGATGCTGTGACAGCAACTGGAATGGATTGTTTCTCTGTGCTACCACAGGGAACAGTTTGACTTTTTGCTTCAATCCAGGATAAGGATTTTTCAGTTGGAAACTAAAGACAATCTGATGCTTCACATTTTTGATTTTTTTATCTGTTTTGGGAGGGAGGAATACTGTAGTCTAAGCACAATTGAGGTTAGCGTGGGCTGGAGTAGGATTCACTGCTGAGAAAAGGTTGCAGAATCTGCTTTGTAAGTCCTATTCTTGCTTATCTTTCAGCTTTTGCTTCTATAAAAAAAAAATTGATGCAGAGAGATAGGCATGAGTTGTTGAGTACAGTTTCAGTTCAGGACACTGGATTTATGGCAAACTGCAGAAGATTTTAGTTGTTTTCATGATGAGGTTAAAGTTTCTGATAGTGGGAATCGGTTTCATTATTCCTGGCTGAGAGATGATGCCAAATTATCATTGAAATTGAGATGACTGATGAAGCAGAAGCTGATGCAGAGGGACAATGCTGTGTTTTAATCAGAGGAGCCAAATGAAAGCTTACTACCCTCATGAGCACAGAGTGCTGCTGCAGGGCAGGCTGGCTGTGACTGGCTTTCCCTTCCAGCCAAGGCCTGGGTCACAGTCTTGCGCATGCTTTGTTCTCTTCCCTGATGGGTGGCAGACTGCAGACTCAGTAAGAGTTGGAGTAGAAGCCTACTTCTGTTTGGCAGTCCTGCCCTGAGCAAACTGGCATTAAAAAAAAAGATGGATATCAATGGTTTGTTACAGCTGAATGACCCTTTTCAGAGCCAGGCACCACATGTTTGTGTTTTTCCAAATGCAGACAGTCTCCCTAGCCTTTTTTGCTAGCTGGCATCTGTGTCATGCCCAGAAGCTCTCCAGTTTTGATGACTGGCTGGAGTTAAGCTGCTTATTCTTTAGTTGCTGATTTCTTGAGCCAGTCCTTGTGGGGAAGAACTTGTGTGTGCACTGTTCTAGTTGGTATTTATGGAGGTCTAAGGGAGGAAAGGAAGAGTTAATAGAGTCCTTTTAATCCTTGTTAGTCAAATAGTGTTTTTTCAGAGCTTTATATTCTGAAAATCCAGCAAACAGCCCAGAAACGAAAAATCCCTTTTGCTATATTCTATGGACCAGACCTGGTATAGTAAGGGAAACTGGGATCACCATCACTCAAAGATTATTTTCATTGCAAACCCTCTTGAGGGTTCCTTATCTTGAACTGACAGGTATAAACAGATATGAGTTTTAATATGCTGGTTTTTTAGTCATGTTAACATATTCAGAAATCATATTGAGAACCTGTGAAGCTGTAAACTGCCCAAGAGTGGGAGCCTTATGTGCAAAGATTGTAATACTAATAAAAGTTAGCCAACTTAAGATCAGACTTACACTCCCCTTTGTGAAGTAAACATGTTATTTCCAACTGTACCTAAATTCCTGACAAGGTAGATATAATCATATGAGAAGAAAAGTACCACACTCCCATTCTTGAGAAGAGTAATATGTCTTGCAATGGCTGAAATATGTTACATTCTTAGTCATAGTAAAATCCAATAATAATAATTAGTCCAATTCTGAATAATAATTGATAGCATTATGAATAGGGTAGATAATCAATATAAGAAATTTCCTCACTGTAGACTCACTCTGATCTCACCATGTCTGCATTTGCATTATTTCTTTCTTCAGGACAGAGGGTTATGACTAAGTATGGATCCATACCTGTAAGAGATTTGGATGTTTTCTGAATAGAGTCTCATTGACATCAACAAGTTAGTGCATCTCTGGAACCTCCCTCTATGATCACTGAAATTAACAGTAATTTGGCATAATACCTCTTCTGCTGTGTTTCTTATATTTACCCATGATTTTCCTGTCATAACCTCATAAACCCTCCATAGCTCCAGTACAAAATCAAATTCTCTGGTGCTACAGTTTAGACTTAAAATCAATTGCCTTTGTTCCAGTCTTGTCTGGATAGTATGGCCTGTATGGACAACAAAAGAAGGAAAACTATAATTACAGAGCCTACAGTGCAGTATTTATTGCAGATGACACAGGCAGTGGCTTAAAAGCCTTATTTTTCTTTAAGTGACTTGTCTTTTCATTTGATGACATCATAAACACAGTAGGCTAGATTTTCTGCCAGGGTGGAGTGAAACTGCACCCATTTATAGCAGCAGAGAATTTTGCCCAGCATTTTTAAAGCTCCACAGCAGCATATAATTTATGGGCTTTTCTATAACAATGTTCACTGTTACACAGTATGCCTAAAACCAAACAAACCTTTGTGAGACAGATGGTTCTTATTATTGGAATGAAAATAATTTCCTAGAAGAAAAAAATCACATCCATAATTTTCCCCCAAATGGGTAGTGGTGTTATTTTGGGATTTTTTTGGTTAAGGAAGAAAAAAGAGGCTCATGAGGGACAAGGGAAGTTTGGGCCAAGTTCTCAAGCTAGTCTCTCTATTGTACAGATTTAAGTTGGGACATATATAAAATCTGTCCTTATATAATGTAAATATTGGCCTATTTAAAGGTCAGGTTTAGAGGTTCAAATTCTTTAGAAAGTCCTGTTTTCTTTTAATTACTTCTTCCTCACCTTGCTGTGGAGAAAGTAGGTACTGATCAACGTTCAACTGAGCATAGGAAGCTGTGGGTCTACTGTGTGTGCCTTAGGATTTGCTGGTTTTCATGTCTATTTTCTGAACTATTAATGTATTGAGACATTTCAAGGCTTGTCTCCTTTGCTGCTAGCATCTTATAATGGTACAGCTAACCTCAAAATTAAAAAGCAGTTTCTAGAGGAGATCACAGCAGTGAAGCAATGTGGACAGGGTAGGGGTAAGCAGAGATCATAGACAGTGCAGAATGACACTTGGCAGGAAAACCTACTGCTACAGTAAGTTTTTGTTTCAGTTCAAAACTGGAGTAAAATAGCTTCAGGTAAAACAAAGAAACAAAACAAACCCAAACCAAACCAAACAAAAACAAAACAACAAAAAACCAAAACAAATAACACCAACAAAACAACAAACCAAAACAAACAACCAAGCAAAACCAAAACAAAAATATCAAAAACAAATAACAAAACAAAACAAAAGCCAAAAAACACAACCACAACCAAAAAAACCAACACCAAACCAGAAGTGCAAATACAGCAATTTTAAATTAAAAAAAAAAGTCTCATTTCATCACGATGTTATTTAAAATGATAGTTTTCACTAAGTAATTGAGGACATAAACAAAATTCCTTTCCCAACAGGAAAAGCATTCTGGTGCCCTGGGCCCATGCCTCTAAAGTGCACAGTGGTACAGATGGGTACCATTTAACAGTTACTGCCCAGGGTATTGCCATAGCAATGGAAAACTCAAAAGACATCCTTTGGAGAGGTGAAGGACCTAGAAGCCATGTAGAGCTTTTTTTTTTTTGGCTTTTGTTTTGTTTTGTTTTCTGGGTTTTTTTGTTTTTTTTTTTTTTTCCTTAAAGGAGTATTCTATGCTTTTGAAGGATTCAGCTACCTACCTTTTACTATATGCAGAGACTGGAGGATTAACTCCGGCTCTCAAAATAACCTTGTTAATTCTGTGAAGGAATCATGTTTCATATCTTCTGACATCTAAACATCCTGACTTCCCCAAAGGTAAGCATGATTTGCTTAAGATACGCATCTCATGCCTAGTTCATTTGCAACTATGGGTTCCACAAAAAGAAAATGAGCTGAAGAAATATCAAGAGAGCTAAAGATCTCATGTAAGTCAGCTTCTTAAAACAAGTAAGAAAGGAACTTTCCTCTAAGATATGCAGCTCACAGGCTATGCACAGTACTGGAAAGTGTACTTTTCTTTCAGATTACTTGAATGATAGGCACTCCATTCCCCCATACTATGTGGTCTACATGGGAGAGCTAATTAGAATCATAGAATCATTTCAGTTGGAAGAGACCCTTAAGATCATCAAGTCCATCCAATAACCAAGCACTGCCAGATCTCCACTAAACCATGTCCTTCAGCACCACATCTACAAGGCTTTTCAGTTCCTCCAAGGATAGGCGCTCCACCACTGCCCTGGGCAGCCTGGGCCAGGTCTTGACAGCCCTTGTGCCAAAGAAATTGTTCCTCATGTACAAATTATTGTTATCACAGTATCCCATAACAATCAAGACAGAGCCCGTGCAGTTGTCTGAGCTTTTGGGGTTTGGTGCTAGGTCACCTATGAGGTTAACATAAATCACAAAAATATGGGGTTATAAACTAGTTGATGGAAAACCCACCATCCAGCCATGTGAGCTTGGATGGTACCGTAATTGAGGTATTAGACCAGTAGATTTTTGTAAATGCAGATCTATTGAAACCAATGTTCATTTCCCACTCTCACAAAGAGAGAAGATTTCTTTCAGGATGGAATCTGGAATAGGACTTTTTTTTTTCTTGTGTGCATGTATTTTTATCTGTTCTTTCTTTGCTAGGTGTTAGTGAAAATAGTTTATCACTACCAGAGAAAAAAGTGCTTTCCTGCATGGCAAAACAGCACATTGGAAAGTAGACTTTTATTCACTTTTAGATGAAACTGGTTGTTTTCTTATTTTTGCACACAAAATCGTCTCCTTTACTTCTAGTGTCTCGTAATCATTCACCTAGCCTCAAAATTAAAAAGCAGTCTCTATCCAGAAGCCTCAATGAATATACTGAGTTATGCCTGAGAGAAGCATAGATAATAAAGGTCTCTTTGCAAAATATTTATTACTTTAGGCAAGTTTATAACTTTCTAAGCCTCATATTTCTGTGCTCAGGAAAGGCTCTATAACAGAAATATTATCTTTCAAAATTGTTGGTCACCTACATTACCATTCATTTGAGAAACACAGTTGTTTTTTCTGGAATGTATCATAGAATCATAGAATCATTTTGGTTGGAAGAGACCTTTAAGATCATCAAGTCCATCCGATAACCCAACACTGTCAAGTCTACCACTAAACCATATCCCTAAATGCTACAACTACATGTCTTTTAAATACCTCCAGGGATGGTGATTCAGTCACTTTCCTGGACAGCATGTTCCAATGCTTGACAGCCTTTTTTGGTGAAGAAATTTTTCCTAATAACTAAACCTCTCCTGGCACAACCTGAGGCCATTTCCTCTTGTCCTATTGCTTATTACTTGAGAAAAGAGACCGACCCCCCAACTTGCTACAACTTTTATTCAGAGCATTAAGGTCTCCCATGAATCTCCTCCAGGCTAAACACCCCCAGTTCCTTCAGCTGTTCCTCATAAGACTTGTGCTTTAGGTTTGTTCCCATATAGAAAATGAAGTCCATTACAAAGCCTATATAGCAAAGACCGATACACCGCAAAAGACAGGTTTCTTTATAGTAAACATAATTTCTGCATTTGAAGTTTATCTGAACATTTTGCAAACCAAAGTGAACTAGGACCACAGGCCAAATGCACTGTTAATCATCTGATTGTACATGCAAATCAGGCAGGTAGGGACATGATGATTCACACTGGCACCTTGAGGACTCAGATGCTGTTTGTACAAACAGTAGCTGGAAAAAAGTGAGCTATGATGTATCAAACTTATGAAAATGTACTAATTAATAATTTGCTGTCCATAAACAGACCTTCTCCAGGAGCAAAATGATCTGTACTTTGAGATATAAAAGCCCATTTTTAAATGTTATACTTTTATTCAATTTTGCAACCAGGGTAATAACAAAAGCTCAGTTGCAACTAGGCAACTGGGTGTGGATCTTTTTCTTTGAATATCTCTGTAAAATGATGATAGATTCTAGCTGGAGGCCACACTTTCTGTGTTTCCAAAGTACTGTGTGAAGGGAATCAGCTAGTGCTGCCCAGTCAAGTTTCAGGTCACCATTGTACTTGACACACATATTAAGATGATGATCCTTGTCCCAGAGAAATGACAGCCTAATAAAAGGTAAACAGTGGAAATGAAAATTATGATATATTATTTCTGTGAGATACCTCAACCAGCAGAAATAGCTCATACACTTTTCTACTCCCATTTAAGCCATTCAAATCCTTCTTTGAAAATGGGTTAAAAGTAGCTTTTCTCATGTCAAAATGATTTAGGAATTCAAGCCCAACTGGAGAATCACTTCTTAAAGATATTTCTCATTTCTTTAGATAATAAAAAAATCTCAAATACAAAAGCTAATGCTAGTAGAGCCAGAATAGTTAGTAGGACAGATTCCTAGATGGTAGGACTTAACAGATGAGTGAGTATTCCTATACAGGAACCTAGAAGAAAATTCTGCAGATGAGCTGCCTTTGATGAAGTATCCAGATGTCTCCCTTATTTTCATCTTTGTAAAAACAATGGCTAATGGGAGAAAAGAGACTGTTCAAAAACTATCAAACGTTGAAATAATGCTGTGGGAGTTAGTCTGACTATCATTAGCTCAGAAAAGGTCACCCTGACAACCTGGTTATATTTAGTTTTACCTTGATAATCTAGCTTTATGGTTTTGATCTGGAGAATCTTTACTCATTCTGTCATTTTAAAAAAACTGTTACTTCTAATCAACAAGATGACTTCTGAAAGCAACTTCTACTTCAAATGCAACTGAAGCTGCAGGACTTTCAGAATTCAATTACCCAAATGTTTGGTCAGGGCAAAAATGCTAACTTCACTGCTTTTTTGAGAAATCAACCAGTTTCATGACATCTTCATGGTTTCACTTTCGTGTGTGGTCTGTTTGACCAGCCCCTGTGATAAAGCATGCAAGAAAGGAGGCACCTTGTGTTTCTCCTTCCTCTCAGTGAACTCAGGAGTGGCAGGACCCAGGATGTGCTTAGCTAATATTTTATTCTAGTTTTATTTTCTGTTTTCTTCCCTCTTTCCACAAAGCCACCTATGTTCTAACAGGGGATCCCAACTTCAGAAGGTAGATTCACATCTTGAAATACCCAAAGATTTACAGTGTTTTAATTTAATATTTATAGAATCATAGAATCGCTTAGGTTGGAAAAGACCTTTAAGAATGAGTCCAACTGTTAATCGTAAATTTGAGTCAGGCTGATTTCTCTTACGTATCTTATGGATGGCACAGGGCTTCAATATATGCTGCTACTTTTGAACATGAGGTATGATAAAGAATATAAATAGCTGTTCAAAGAATATATAATAATCACTATGTCATTATTGAATTGTTTACTTCAACCAAATACGCATGCCAGGTTATAAGACAAATTAACTGTATTTAACAGTGCATCTTATTCACATCGTACCTTAAACATGCAAGTTAAATTTTTTTTCGTGTTTGAATGAGCTATACTCCAAGTGGGAACCCTTGTACATACTATAAAGCCTACTGCATCTGATTTGTGAAGGCCTAACTGTTTCTGGTTACCACAAGCATTGTCTGAGTCTTTTTTCACATTTCATAGATGTAAGCCAGAGAAGCTTGTAACTGAACACTCAGTCAAGCATCTTGATGGAGAGAATGGAAAAAAAGTATTCATAAGCTCAAAGCTCATTTCAAACCATGATCCTGACCAACAGACTTCTAAGCAAAGCAAACACTGTCCTTGTTCAACCATATATTTGGTTCTTTAGGGTCTGTTCATGTATCATTTTGGTTCCTCTCTTTGTAAACAAAGCTGCTTTGAAGTAATGAAACACCAAAAAGAAAGATCTCTGAAAGATATTATTCTTGTCTTGAAAATGCTGATACCTTGTTATGTTGTGAGTGTTGTATCTAGCCAAGATGTGGTAAAGAACAGGATACATTCTTCTCCTGAACAGCTAAGTAGTGAGAGAGCTTTAAAAGACAATCTTTTACAATAAGAATAATTAGAAATTTGTTTGAGGTGGCAGGACAGTAGCCCTAGTGTCAGAAAGGACACAACCACTAATAGCCTAAGCATGAAGGATAGTCTACAGATGAAGATGTAATTGATTATACTTGTCAGTATGATTAACATGATCACAATACATGTAATCTTGGTGTGTACTTGACTGGAAGACAGAAATATACTTGCTGCATGTCAGGTTCCTTTCTATTAATGCTTAGCTTCTATTTCTGTTACATAAACACAGAATAGAAACTTTCCTGAATTTTTATGTTAAAGATTGTTAAATTTCCTCTGAAATAAATTATCAACCAGTCCATCTCTAAAATCACATTCAAAACTTTAGGAAATCATAAGCTAGAGTTGAAAAAATTGTATCAGCCTCCAAATAGTTTTTTAAGCTTCCTAGCGATTTTAAATTGGCCACTAACTTTATATGATGAGTTTATATTCCAGCCTCATCTTCAGACACTCACTGATAAACACTCCCTTGACTTTAATTTTGGACAAAATACTTCCATCCCTTCTTATGATCTTCTTCATATGAGTAATAAGTGATGCACGTTATTTGTTCTGCAGTATTTAAATGGATGATTCCATGAAATATGAAAAATTCCTACTTTTAATTTAATGGACATATTTTATTATAATTGGTTGGTTTTAATGTTATTCATTGCATACCTTACTCTTGAATCATGTCTGTTGAATGAGGTGCCCTGTTTTCCACAATAGGGACTGTTTGTTTTTTGGATGTGTTAATAAATTCCTATGAACATCGTTAAAATTAACCTTGGTCTAAGTGACTGGTTTTGAAAATGGCTTGACCACGTGGCTACTATGTTTACACATATATTTTCTGTTTATAGTTTAATTAAAAGTGTGGAACAAGGGGGTGTAACAAACGAAGTAGTTTCCATATGTCCATCATTCCCAATAATTTTTGTGCTCTCCTAGGGAGAGCAGCGCAAGTCTGAGGAAGAACTCATTGGGATAGTCTGTGATTAAACAGAAGACCAAACAGCTCCTCTTTCAAAGACAAAGAAAGTATTCATCAGTATGTCTCAGCACACCAACAGTCTAACCTTTTCATCTTTGTAATTATTGTGGGTGTTACACAGCAGAATTGTTTCCTTAATGAACACTCCCTTACTGACAAATGTGCCATTCTTCTTGCCTTTGACTCCGCTTTTTCTGCTGTATATAGAGGAGTCCCATGCTCCCACTGTTGTGTGTGAAAAGTCATGCATTCTCTCCAGAGGCTCAAGTATCAGCTAAGCCTTTACTAGAATCGCATTCAAGATTTTAACCTAGACTGGCAGCCATTTAGCATTTATCTAGATCTGCTATTAGCCTGCTGAGGTACTCAGCCTGTTACTCTACTTGCAAAGTGCAGTCAAAAGGTTAACACAGGGTTTGGGCACAACTTAGCCCAGGTCTGATCATCCATGCTACAAGGCCATTTTACATTACTGTATACTTTGCTCTACTTGGATGTGTCACTGGAATTTCTTTGGTCATGTTTCACAGCTCTTTTACCTCTACTAAATTCTGTAATGTTCTGTAGCAGTACTTGCTGGGAAATTGTGAGAAAAAAGAAAAAGTCTTTTCTGAGTACTGTGGGAAACTGAGATTAATCCTTTTTTCAGGTGATTAAACTTTCCTTCTCATTGTAGTGTGAATGAACTACTAACAAGAGTAACAATCTTTTCAATTTAAGATAATATCATTTAAGAATAATTTTAAGAAAATATCATTATATTTGCACAAGGAGGTTTTGTGATTATCTGGGAAGGTTTTGCAGGGACAGAAATGCCTTTGTTCTCAGGCACTGATCCCCTTGTCAGCTCTCACTACAGGTAATCCTACAAGCAGTACTATTTAGGAGTTGTGAGCTTCCACATATATCATCTGTGGTCTGAACCCTCCTCCAGCAAATCCCTTCCTTATCATGACAATAATTGACTGTATTTCTTTTGCTGATGTCTAACAGAAGAGAATCTTGCTCCACTGCAGTTTGGCAAGCCTACAGATTACCAGTTTCATCTATCAGGGGACAGAGACAGTGGATGGAGGTGAGCAGTGGAGAGCAGTGGCCAAAAGCAGGGCAGCAGGCTCAGTTTTGTTGCTTGAGTCTGGGCTCCTGCTAAAGGGTGAAATGTACGGCTACTTCTGCTCCCTGACTTCTATTTCTCCTTTCTTGGCTGGAGGGCTCAATGTTCCCTCAAAAACCACTTTTAGCCACACCCAAGTACTAATTGTTTAGTAACGAAAGCTTTAATTATCAGGCTATTACAATTTTAATTACTAGGAGACTGGCAGAGACTGAGGTCAGACTACCAAAGCTGTATTATTTTTTATAATAATGGAATCTGTTTTCTGCTTATCCAGGAAGAAATCTGTTTACAAGCATGGTATTTAGAAGGTCTTATTCCTGTTCTGGGCAAGATTTATGTGAAGAATCACTAGGCACTGCTAACATTTACCATGCAGCCAACTCAGATTAAAACTTGTATGAAAGATTTTATCTCTTGGATTCCAAATTTGCAGAAGGTCTTATTCAAATGTGTTTTAAGTGTATAAATGCTCAGACAAATCATTGCCTGCAATAAAAAGATAGAAAGGCTTAGAAAGTATGACCTTAAAGTAGAAAAACTTATATGTGGAATAGATTGCTGCAAAGAGAAAGAGAATTACCTGTTCCTTGTATCTACAGTGAACAGGACAAGAAATTATGAGGCTAAATGAGATCAAAGGAGATTTAGAATAGACATTAGGGAAAACTCTCTAATGGTGGTGATAATTAACCACTGAAATAGCTTACCTTGAGAGAACATGGGCTCCCCATGGTTACAGCTTTTTAAAGACAGATTGAAAAAGTATCTCTGAGGAGTGGATTAGGTTTCCCTGTTCCTATCTTGCTGCAGAGTAATAGACTAGATGTCTTTCTGCAGTCCTGCCTCTATCTTTATCAGTCATTAGTCTGCAGCGTCAGAATGAGATTATAGATTTAATTGTTCATTGCAAATTTATAACTAATTAGATACAGGATTGGTGATTTAGATGCATTTACATAGTGCAAACATTTTGACAGAATGGTGTTCCAGCAAAGCATGTATTTCAATTCTGAAGTACGTGCTACAATCAGAACTGCTCGCTTTTCTTGCTATCTTCGTGGAAAACAACTACAGAGTTTGTTTTACAGACATTTAGGGATGCATTTGTAAAGTCTTGTGTTGTGAATTGCAGTTAGAAATTAATTTCTCTGTAGACTATGAGAAACATTTTGTGTCCTGCTTAGGGCAGACTGCTAGAAAACAAATGTGCATACTTTTCTTTCATGATTTATCATTTCAGGGCATTGCATTAATAATCTAAAATAAAGGCAGCATATATCTAGTCACTGATAAGAAAAGAATATATAATCTCTTTTACAGGGATGTATCTAAGTGTTTGAACAGAAATTTTGCATGTAATCTAATCAGTTACATTAAGGAATATTCAGATCAGTCAGTAGCTTCCACCCAAAACACTTAGTAGATTATTTTAACTGCCAGTGTACTTTGTGAATTGACTAAAGCAGATTTGCTCTTGGATAGATACTAAGACAATTTTTCCTGTTTATGTTTATAGCTCTGTGGGGCATCTGTTGCACCTGCTCCCGCTCACAAATAAAGCTTTTCGCATTTCACAATAAAAAATATGTATTAGTTGCATGGAAAAAAAATTTGTTACATAAAAATGTTACTTTCTACAGAGGACAGTGGATTTTTCTGTCAGTAGGGCGTTATGATTTCTTAAAAGCAAAATTAAGTCAGAAATAGAATCAGCTGCTTTTGGAATCAGCAGTTCTTTCACAAGGTGTGTAATTTTACAAGCAGTTATTTTACATGTGTGTGTGTCTAAAGAATTTATTTGCAGGAAGAATTTTTTAAAGGACAAAGTGGAGCTGTGTTTCAGCAAGGGATCTGTGTGAATACAAAACCCAGCTGGAATTCAAAAGAGAGAATCCTCATAGGTAAGCAAAACATTAAAAGAAAAGCAAAGACAAGTGTGCAGGCAGAAAAGGAGGGAATCATTGGCAGAAGGAAATAGAAGGAAGGGGAGTAGACAGACATGAAAGTAGAAATGTAAGTGAAATGCAGTTCAAAGAACTTCTCAAAAGAAGACCAGATGCTCAAATTTGGTGCCAAGAGTTAGAGAAAATAATCAAGTAAGAGTGATGTGATTAAAAGTGACAAAAACACAATACTAAATAGCTTGAAGAGCCAAGGATGGAGAATGCAGTTCCTTCTGGATATTGTCAGAGTACTTCTAGAAACCCTCTCCAACCAATGAACACAAGAAACTCAGAAGAATGTTGAACCAATTGTACAGAAGCAAGGTAGGAGCTGGAACAGCTAGCATGAAACAGAGGTTGTCATGATCAGGAGTGACTGAAACATTGTCCAGTTATGGTCTTCCACTCTTCTTCATAGGACAGTAAGAAAATCATGACTCCAGGAAACTGCTGAGGAACTAATTGGGCCTGAAGCAAGAATTGCTATTACTAAACAGAATAATGTTTATAACTGTGAGTTATAAAAAAAACCAAAACAACCCAACCAATTCCTTCCCCTCCTCTTGTCTCCCCAACAACAAATAGACCAAAAAAAAAAAAAAAAAAAAAAAAAAGCAACAGGATAAAAAGTCCTAAATATCTGCTTCAGGATTTGTCTATAGCCAGGCAATAGACTCTTGAACCCTATGTATGTTAGCAGCCACATTTAACTCCATCATGGCCACAATTCAGGCCATTTGCAAGTGCATGAAGAAAATTATTTAAGCCATGACAATGGCTCTATTATGGTGATCTCAACTCAAGGAAATCCCTGGACATAGTACTATTTTTTTGTTCTAGGAAGTCTTAAGGAAATTAACTTATTTTTAGGCAGCTGAAGAGTTCAATATTGAAATCTAAGAGCTGTTTGTTGGCTCTAGATATATTGTTTATTCAGAGGTTGCACAAAATGTTAATGAGCATGTCTCTTATTTTCTCAGTAGTCTCAGAAGCAGGGATTTAGGCCACTAACTTATTATCACTTACACCAGCGTGCAAATTAATCTGTCATTCTCTAAGCCTAAATTAACAAAAACCCATAGGAAAAAAAAGGTGAATCAGCAAGAGACATGAAATAAACAACTCCTGTTACCACTGTGATTATCCTCTAGTGAACCTTTTATTTTAAAAGGAATGTATATTTCCCGCACAGAGTTTCAAGCACATTGATGTGTTTCTTTCTGTCCGTATGGCTGAGATAAGTGTGAGACAGAGATGGCAGATGTAAGCATCAGGAAGGATAGTTGGTACTAGACCTTCCAGACTGGCTGTCAGGTCAAGAACCTCTTTGTGTTGTGCAGGAACTTCCCGCTGCTGGCTTGACAGCCTCAAGCAGAGTGTCCCACAATCAGTGGGACACTCCAGTACATAAATACCGAAGTGGCTTGTCAGAATAAGATAAGTAGATAATGAAATTTTGGTGCAGGTGATAACTGAAAAATGGAGAAACCACTGTAGAATCTAAGAAGATGTCCCGAAGAGGGTTGGGAGAAGACTGAAATATGAAAGTAAAAGGAGGTTGGTAATGGAAAAGTGAAAAGGAAGTGGGAAAGAAGTTTTAATCCACCTAATTAGCATTCAGTCCAAAGGCACTGAACAGGACAGATGTAAAGTGCTCACAGTAAAGTGCTCACAGTAGCAGAGTATAGTAGTACACCATAATGGAATAGGATTTGACAGTAAGTAATACAGATTCAGTTTTAATAAAGCTGATGAGGAATTTGCTGGAAAGGAGAATTGCAGGCTGTGGTATCTGCCAGACCTACAATATGTCTACTGAAAAATCTAACCCACAGGTGAAGACAGTGACTGCTGAAGATTTAAAAATTACATCAGGAGTATGAGACCAAATTAGAGATCAGAAGTAATGTTTATGTGAGGTCTCTTCTAGTTATATTACTGTTCTTTACTACTATGGCAAATGTGCTGTTAAAAATACAGTTAAGCAAGTGAGCATGAAACCCAGTAATCCCTTAGTGCTCCCTTTGTATTCTGCATGACTTCCCACTGCTCCTTTGGCCCACCACAGCCAAGGTTTGATAACTCCTAAGTCATATTGGACTCAAATTCTGTCCTCAACCCAGGCTTACAGGAGAGAGAAGGAAGGAGATATTTGCAGGAGTGGATTTCTGCAGAAGCTGTCCTGAACTAAACTACAACATATGTTGTCACATCTGTCTTACAGATGTCTGGTCTTTATCTATTCAAGTTGTAGGAGTTGATTCTGGGGAAGTTGTGTGTGAATGTTTAAGGTCAGCCAGGCCTTGTATAAACTGTGGCACAGGCTTCTCTTTTTTTATAACCCAGCTAAACAATTATGGATGTTCTTTCTTTGCTTAACTGTGTGGTAGGTCATAGGCTAAAGAAGGAATGAGAGATGTCCATCAGATACTTCTATTCCCTCCCTTCCTGCCATTAGTTGTCCCCACTAGGGCTCTTTTCCTCCCTTAGTCCTTGTATAGCTCCAAGTAACTCCAGGTCATAGGAAAGGGCAACAGGAAATCCTGAAATATGTTGCATACACGCAAAATCCTATGTCTGCATTAAACACAAGACTTTATATAGAGATGTATAATAGGAAGTCTGCTAACTCTATGTGGACCCAATTTTAACACATCTGTTTTTCTGCAAAACAAATACATTAAGCATAAGTAAGTAATTCAATTCAGTATCCCTCACTAAGGATGTGTGCTATTAGTACATCGGTTGCTAATTATCTAATATATTTACAAAGTTCTTAGTTTAGGAATATCAAAAAGATGCAGTATGAACCTGTGTGACTTCTGTGTCCTGATGTAGTGTTAATTTTTTTTGTCTCTTCAAAACTCTTCTAGAAGACACATGAATCAGTACTATAAAAGATATTTGCTGAATTTTATGATCAAAAATTCAATGACCCTTGTTCATAAGTCCTACCTTTATATTTACCTTTACTCCTTTATCCTTATTGGGTAATTCAAAGTTAAGTGATCGAGGGATACTTTTTAGAAAAAGACTGTTGATGGAGTCACTTCCTTCTTTGAAGAATGAAGAAAAATTATTATTTTAGGAAGCATGTGAAAGGTGATGTTTCTACACCTAGGAGGACCTAACAGAAATATTTGGCTTTGCTAACTTTTTGATGCCTCTTTCAGTCAGCGCTCAGCCCAAAAAGTGGCATTTTTTTTGTGTTCTGTTCTTGGCCAATCTCAAAGGAATTCCTTAGACTGAAACCTAGGTCTTGTAGCAGCCTTCTCTCTGGCTTGGTTGTCCAGACCATCTCTAGTTTTCCTGCATGGACATCCTCAAGCCACTTGACAGCAAACATCCTTACAAGTCTTCATGACAGACTATTAGCTTTGGCACCATAGTGCGTTGGCATAGAGCAACCCTCCTACTGTGGTAGTTAGGCTGTTAAACCTGGCTCAGTATATCTTTACATGCTACCATGTGGTGCACTGTTTGCAGTAAAAGGCCTAAATTTATGATGGAGGAAACCATTTTTTGTATCAGTATCAGAACATGTTTTTGAATGCACCTTATTGTCTTGTGGTTGTAACAGTCCATCCACTTCAGTGAGATTTTATGAAACCTATAATGTTACTTTATAGTCTTGAGGGTTTTTTTCACTCTGCAATTTGTATAATTGTTTTAGAGAGTAGGATTGAATAAATCATAATAGGAAATGTAACTAAAGCAATTATCCCAGCAGTAGGCCAAGCACGTTGTATTTTAACACACCAGAGAATTACATGTCGAGCATGTACATATGGTAAGAAGGATAAGAATGAATGTTTATTGTGGGGGATTTTAATCTTTCTTGTTCTGCTCCTCAACTGTTGTTTGTTGCAGATATGAGATAATATCATCTCATACTTGGATGCCACAAATTATTTATTTTCATACTAATCAAAATCATTAATTTCTATAAAATGATGGAAATTGTTTTATCACCTTATAAGACTTGTCTTTCTTAAAAGTATTATAGATTTACTTAAAGGTAGAAGAGTTAAGGGATAACATTTAGATCTTCAGTAAATATAAACAAACATGAAAAGTAAAAAGAATTTAAAAACTTGGCCATAATTTTGGATTTATAATGAAAATTAAAAGTTTCTGACAGCAAACATTTCACACTTAGTAGAAACCCACCAAAAATACCTCATTTGAAAATTCCATCCATCCTTAAAAGATCTGGTTTCAAAGGGTTACTTATTTGTCCCATCTACATATATAGAAAGATATTACATTTTTGGACATGTAGTTTTGATGTCTGCCTGGCAATGTACGGGAATTGTTAAGAGCACGCTGGATTTCCTCAGGAAAGAGCAACAATATCCTCAACAGTATTGTGTATTTATTAAAAAATAGAACCAAGAATTGAGTTTCTGCATCATTCAAGCTATTTTTTAGTGTTGCATAAGGTTCCCTTCTTTTCCTTTTTTTTTTTTTTTTTTCCTTGAGAAGAATAAGCCATTAGCTATTTATGTTCCTAGTCTTCATTTCTGGAGTTGCTTTGCAGAAGACAAATCACTTCTTACATTCCCAGTAGTGGCATTTAATTCACTGAGAATAATCAGTTACAAGTCAGAACAGAATATAGGGATGCATTACCAGATCAAGTGCCCAGGAAGAAGTCTCCAGTTGCCCTAAATCTGTCTTTTGAAATTCTTCATACATGCAAGAGAATCATTGGGAAGCAAAAGAAAAAAGACAGCACTGCTCTTTGAATCTCCCCCTTCCTCCACCATGTGAGGTTTGCTGTTTGCTCCTGTTTCCAACCCAAATAAACTACTGTCACAGGCATTTTGATAAGACATGTCTTGGACAGTCTTTAGTTACACATGGGAATGAGAGGAACTGAGCAACTGAGGCTGCTGAATGAGAAATGCATGCTAATGGTGTCAGTGCCCTCCCAGGAGTTGCTGTCACAAGGGGAAAGCCCTCCCCCTCTTAACAAAGCATATCACCACATAAAGAAAATCCCCCTCTACCCATCCAGCATCATTAGGGAGGTGTCCCCAAAGCAGCACTGGTCTTCCTTCCATATTTGTCCTGTCTGGCTGCATAGTCCTCACAGCAGAGGTCCAGTTGCTCTCTGGAGCCTTTGAAGATCCAGCCTTAAGTGATGATGGGTGAAGGTCAGGGCTGAAAAGAATCCTGAGGTAGTGAAATGGTGCCTGAGTCTTAGCAGTGGCAGTGCTGTTGCCAGGCTGGTCCCTTGTTCTCCTTATGAGCAGAAACAGCAGACATCTGGTGTGGTATTGTTCTTTGCTTGTCTCCTGCTTCAACAGATCTAAGGCAGAGCTTGCTGTTCGCCAGAAATTAGCCTTCAGTGCACTGCAATTGCAGCTTTTCCCTTTCTTTGTCCTTTTTATCTATACAGTCCGATGTGTGTACCTTGGGAAGGCTGTCTGAAATCAAAAGTTCACTATTTCTTCCTTCAGCCACAGTGCATCAGTTACTCAAATTAAAGGACAGACCTGCTGTGAAATAGAAAGTGTTCCCTGACATGCAGAGATTTCTCATAAAGATACTATACCAATCAGTTCAATACCTGTAGCTTCCAACTAAAAGCAAATGATATTTCACAGCAGCTAAGCGCGCAAGGATGTATAAATTAGACAAAATGCTCTTTATTAACTTTTTGCCTTTAAGTAACCACTTTGTGTGCATAGAAATACAACAGGATTTTTTTTACTTTTTAAATGCAGCCAATGAAAATACCTAGGTTTTGGCTCCAGTACACATGAATACTTCCAGGAATAAAGCAGGGTTAACTTTCTACTTAAAATTCAGTTTTCTGTTTCAATTGAAAATTTATTTGTACCACAATCTCTCCTTGGTAACTAGTAAAGAAATGTACGCAGAATGAAATGATAAACCCACTGACATAACCACCAAGATATATCTTTTAGCAAAAGTTGGTTGAATCTTTGGAGTAAGATTGGATTTCAAGTCATTTGTACTTCAAGAACCCTATGCGCCCCTTGGAGAATATCAACTAAGGAACTTCTAGTTTAGATAGGAATTATTATTTCTGAGTTCTTTCAAGGAAACTTTTCCTAACAAGAGGTGAAGATGTATTTTCCAGGGAGCAGCAACTGTATGTAGATTGAACTCATCCAGGAACAGATTTACAAATTTCATTGCCTTCCACTAGAAATCCCAGGCACATATCTATGCCTTTTCCTTCTCCACAACGTAAGTATAGCCGGTAAGTGACTGGAAAAACTCCTTTGTGCAACATCATCAGAGAAGGTAAAAACCACTACTACAGATACAAGCCATACTATTCATACTGAGTACTGTACAGCTACAATGCACTTGGATGCTGCATTAGAGAGAGCTGCCTCTCTGATGTTCTGGGAAAGTAAGTCCAGGAACAGCTCAGTGTTTCTGCAGACCTTTTATAATAAACATATGAACTTTTCTCCTAAAATATCACTTCCCAGTAGAGTGAGCAGTCGGCCCTATCCTTTGCATATTTCTCTTCATAAATCTTATTTATCCTTTTAATTATGCTTATCAGAACATATTTCACTCTTATTTCTTAGGGTGTCTTGCACTAGAACAGCAGATGATAACATTTTTGGTGTATTCTTATGATGTAATTAGGACTGACTGCTTATTTTTCCTGAACTTTCTCCAAGATTTTAACAAATCATACCTTTGTATTCACCAAACTCCATTTCCTCCACTTTTCTCCAGTAGATAGCTGAAATTCTTTATTTTCTGTGTTGAAGGTTAAGGTTTTCCTACGTTTCTAGTTGATACATTCCTATGGAGCTCTTCATCACCTAATTCCAAACAACGTAAGCCAAATCCTCATGTTGTATAAATTAGCTAATGCCAGTGTGGCATAGTGTCCCTCTCTTGTCTCCCTGAATAAATCACATTGTATCTTTCCTTGTTTTCTCTAACACAGTATTTGTTATGCCAAGATGTTGTGTGGCAGTTGAGATCTCAACATGCCTGCATGGCTTTGAGCCCACTAAGGATCCTTCCATTTGTGAGTTGGAAGCAGGTGTTTTCAGAGCTTTGCTGCTAATCAGGTTGCTTGTCAGCAGGAATGTTCCTCTTTTGTCCATAGCTGTGATGGACAAACTCTGTTTGGTTGCTTATTCTTGTTCTACTTTGTATTTTTTGAAGGGACTGAATGAGGTGGACCTCTCTAGAAAGCAAGAGAAGATTCCTGCTTCCCACAGGGTAAGTTTGCTCATAGAAGTAGAGTTTCTGTGGCACAAGAGAGTTGAGACAGTTTCAGCTCAAAGTAGGGAGCCCACAGTTCATGCATAGACTGAGAAACTATTTAGAGGAACAGAGAACAGAAATGTGGGACTCTTGAGATGATGGGAATAAATACCACAGGGATAGAAGGGACTGCTTGGGATTTGTTGCAACTCAGAAGTATTCTGCGTTGTCTGAAACCAATCCCGGGAGGAACAATGTACTTGAATGGACACAGTGGGCAGGAGTCTTCTTGGTTATAAAAATATTTTTTAAAATAGACATCTTAATGTCACCCCTGAGTCCTCAGATATAGATGCAATTTAATTGAGAGGGCATATGCCATGATTAGTAATTCATCTATTTCATCCCTGACTTCCTTTGAATCTCACAAGTGAATATGCTCTGTTTCTGGTGATATATTCACTTTTTCAGTCAGGTCCAGCATCCCTTCCACATCACTTCAGCTTCTGATGAGTTCCCCATAAAGAATGGTTTTTCAGTAAGAATATCCTTCATTTCTTCTGTAGTGGACACTGATGCAGCAAAAGTCTCTACCACCTCTGGAACTGCTCTGTGTTCTCTGAGCATGTCTTCTATATCCTGATCATCAGTGGACCCTACAAATTTCTGGCAGGTCTTCTGTTTCTGATGAGTATTAATAAACACTTATTAGTTGTTTTTATTACTTTTGCTAGTTGCTCTTCAATGTCCTTGTTGCCATTTCTTCTTTTGTTTCTAGACATACAAAGGGTGTATAAGTCTATCTATTTACATTCTTCCCTACCCAGTCATTTCCAGGTTCCTCTATTTTAAAGCTACTGGTCTAGTCCATGTTCCATTAAAATTTAGTTTATTTGAGTTTTATATCACTTCAGT
Source organism: Actenoides lindsayi (assembly GCA_025331215.1). Taxonomy (NCBI): domain Eukaryota; kingdom Metazoa; phylum Chordata; class Aves; order Coraciiformes; family Alcedinidae; genus Actenoides; species Actenoides lindsayi. The sequence continues at coordinate 46,349 of WTSP01024877.1, read as the reverse complement.
CTTTGAGAGTTTGCTACAGGAGAAGGTACAGGCAAAGCCACCTTGGAGCATTGGCCAATTTAAGGTCCCTTCGTAATTCTGTTCTTGCTCTACATCTCATTAAAGAGTCTAATTTGATTTCTCACTTCTCCCAAGCAAGAGTCATCAGCAGCCCACTGTTTGCACAGATCAGAAAGAAAAAATATGTTTCTAAGGTGCTTCAGAAACATGTTTTAACTTCAGTGCTTCCCAAGTAATAGGGAATGCTTCCAGAATGACTCTGGCAAAACAGTTTATGCTTAGTTAATCATTAGCTTTTGTTTCCAAATTTGCAAGTAAATATTTACTTGATGCTCTTGAGTACCTGTTCTTTTTCAGATACTGTGTGCTTCTTGTCATTGATTCTACCACCCACCAGTGTAAATCTCAAGACAGAACACCTGTTACTAAGTTTTCTGTGTGAGCCTGGACTTTCATTCGAAGAAACCACAAAGGAAATAAAACTACCATCCAGTTTGTTCTTGGTATTCATGCAGCATTTAAAAAGCTTTAGTGTCTCACTCCTTTTAAAGAATACACCAAAACTACTTCACATCTGGCAGACTGAAAGCTTGCTGCATGAAAAAAGCAAATACTGAAAAGCTGAATTAGAGCACATGATGAACAGGGGATAAGTTCCAAACTGCATCTGCCTCAGAGGCAGTTCTCTGATCTTCCAAAAGGGATAACCCTCTGTGATTAAAAAGCCTGAAAATCATGTAGCTCATCTCTATTCTGCAGTGACCTCTCATGATGGCTGTCCTACAAAACTATTACAATGTGGAGTCTTGTGAATGTGTGAGCTCAAATGAGGTGACATTTTTTGAAGCAGTTCTTGGAAACAGAATTCACTATGAGTCTTAAAATTTTCATGTCCAGATGTAGCATCCATTTAAAATTATTTAGTTTCCTTTCAGTCATTTATTTATACATACATAAGCCACCCTCAGTCATCCTATATATGCAGACATAAGCAAATTAATTAATTGTTTTCTCCAACAGCCTTAAAAAGTGAAAAGTGTGAAAGATCTTATGTTTCTAAATACCTAGAAGCTGCTACTATAGGGAGTTGGTAATTACCAGAGTGACAAGAAAGAAGCAAGTCTTAAAATTAGAACAGACGTCGTATTTCCTTGAATCCCAGGATCTGCTATAGAAGTTCAATGATTATAGGAGTTCAAATAAAAACAGGCAAGTAGATACAGCATCTGGTATGTTAGAACAAGACTCTTAGTGTGAATTCCTAAATTCTACAGGTATACGAATCGTTATTCTTGTTATTAATAATAATGATAGTAATAATAGTATAATAAACACTTCTATAGCAAAACAGAGAATTAAAAATAACCTTTGCCTCATAGCAAGCTGCAACATTAAGTGGGGAATATGGAAAATGCCTCAAAGACTCAGTAAAGGACTATAAGGCATATATCTTGGGTGATTGGTATTTGAGAACTCAATATTTCTTTAAAGAAATGAAGCCAAGTTATCTCTGAGGGATAATAAACTAGTAGTGAAGTATTTTTCATTTCTGCATCAGCAGAGGTAGTTTCTTATGGAAGGAAGAACAAGGGCTGCCTACCTTCATCTGTGTCACATACAGAATAGTAATTATCCACTGTTCGAAATCAGACCTCAGGCATATCTTTACATGTTTCTTATGCATACCCAGTTACAGATGTCAGCAGCTTCCACTCCAGAGAAAACATTTTTTTTTTCTGCCACAATGTGAAATACAGTTCTTCCCCTATGTCTATAAGCCATTTATATATATATTTTATTTACATCATTACACCAGCATTAGAAATTAAATGACCCCTCTTGGAATTACAAATAAACACATAAATCCCCATCTCATTCATCCAATCCCTCTTAGAAAACAAAACAAAACAAAACCACAACCTTCAAAGAAATGCTATATCTGAGCTGCAGACCTCTGTCACTTCAGATGAGCTGCACCTCTCATCTCGTAGAGGTCAATGTGGTGCAGTACAATGACAATAGACGACTCACTTTATTTTTTTAAAGCATCAGCAGCCCACAGCAAACAAGAAGCAAGACTGCTCAGAGTAGCATTCTGCACTAGGTAACACATTGTCATGGCAACCAAACAAATGGGTTATCCCACTCCTGCTCTGTTTCATTGTTGTATAGTACGTAAGAGAAATCAGCTTGAACGTCAGTGTGCCTTTGAGCTTCTGCAAGCCTGAGCCAAATTCCCTTCCTAATCTGCCTGTGTACCTCTCCGGGAGGCACTGGGCCTGTGTGCCTGCTAAGGGACATGCAGATGCTTTATTGTAAAGGCAATAAAGTGGGAATGACTGAGCCAAGAGCTGGTGATAGAATAACTCAGAAATATGGTGATTTAGTGTGACAAGTGGTTGCGGGAGTCCTCTGAGGAGTGTGAAGTGGTGCGTCTGCTGAGCACTGATTTCTTCTGACTACTGTCCTGTGCTTTCCTCACTGTTTCAGTCTTGTTCTCTTTTGTCATGCTTTTTCTTATTGACATTTTTTCCTCTCTTTCCCATTCTTTTGTATATTCTGTAATAATCCTTCACTGACACTTAATATTCTACTCCTGTGGTCTTATTAGCTCACACCCACCCTGCCACTCTCCATAGCTTCTGGTAGGACTGTTTCAGCATCACCTATCCTTTACATTGCAAGATACCTTCTGTTATGAAACCTTGTTTTCAGACAGATGAGAACTTAATCAAGTTTATAGCTATTCCAGATGGAACTGTGTGTGCCAGACATCTGCAGGAAGAAGGCATTTTCTAGAAGTTTATGTAATTATTGTCAGCCAAAATTCATACATTTCCAAGATTCAGGCTAGGGCTGACATGGACATGAGCCAAAATTATGGTAACTTGAAAATAATTTAAACAAATTTCCCACACTTTACCCTATTCCCATGGATAGCAGGGATATGCTGTTTATCAGGACATGCTTCAGTTTCCTTCAGGGCATGCTTCCTGTTTTCCTTATGAATATCTGCTCTTTTCCAAATAAGATAGAGGCCCCTGAAAGATTGTCATTAGCACATCTCAAATGGGCATTCTTAGTGTTTACCAGATAAGACCTAAACAGGTTTTGTTAATGCTGTGCCTGCTGCAGGCTAGACACTGGAGTGCAGTGTCCCTCAAGGGGAGGAGGAGACAGTAGTCTGAAAAAGGTATGCAGTCTCTTGAGATGGCAGCTGGATTAAGAGGAAGACCAAAACTGCTAGACAAGAAGATGAGATTAAGATGATAACCAGAATCATAAGAGTTATAGCATGGTTTGGGTTGGAAGAGACCTTAAAGATCATCTAGTCCAACCCCCCTGCCATGGACAGAGATATCTCAGACCAGGTTGCTCAAGCCCTATCCAACTGGCCTTGAATGCTTCCAGGTATAAAACATCCACAACTTCTCTTGGCAACGTGTTCTAGTGTGTCATCACTCTCATGGTAAGGAATTTCTTCCTTATATTTAATCTAAATCTACCCTTTTTCAGTTTAAAACTGTTAACTGATAAAGAGCTCCTCCCCATCTTTCCTGTAGGAAGACTTAAAGCCAGTGATTTTCTGATTTTAGACACCAGGTCTAACATGTGAGAAAATGAGAAGAGAAAAGGATTGTGGATTTTATGATAGCCCCAGATACTGGGGAAGAACTGGGATTAGACAGATAAGCAGATTGTGGGGAGGGAGCCTGTAATGAAAACATACTGCATATAGCAGATGAAGAACCACTTAGGTGAGAACAGGGGGGCAAAGGAGACACCCATGGGGAGTGAGAGGAGATGTAGTAAATGAAGAGGAAGGCTCAGCTCCCCAAAAAGCAGTGGTGCAGCAGGAGAAAGAGAAGGAGCAGGACAGATTGCATGACGACCAGGAAGGGAGAATGTGAGACTGACTGCAAAGGAAGACTGGTGTGAGAAATCCAAGAAAGGGTAACAGAGATTGAGACAGGACAAAGAGCTATAAAATACTTTAATGAGGAAATAATGGAAACATGAGGTAGACGGGATCGATTTTACAGATAAACCACAGAAGCTATGCCTGGAAAGAAATAAAAAATTTCTAAGCCTCACCATTCATCTGCTGTCAGCAAATAGGTGTAAAACTCCTCAGCAAAGGGTCTCATTGCCACAACAAGAAGGACAATCTGCAACAGCCAGAAGTTACGTCACTACCTCAAGCTGCAGAGTTCTGTGCAGTAGCTCTAGATGTTGCCAACATGCATGTGAATCACGAAGACCAGGAAGATGCCACATTATGTGTTATTTTGCTCCTGTTTCTGATTTAAAAACAAATGAACCATAGAAAAAACCCAGAATATTATCCGTACACTGCTTTTCAAACAACATGAAGCTCACAAAGCATCAGAAATGCACTTCTCTGTACAATCTTTTTCTCAATCTGCTTGTATGAAATTTTTATGGTGGAAGGTTTACTTAAAGTTCATGCTTTTTTATTGCAACAGCAATCAGGGGTCGGTTTTATGGAACAGCCTAATGTGAAAACGAGCAGGCATCAGGTCATTGAAGAGACCCACAGGTTGGAAGGTGTGTACATAGGGAAGTGGGAGAAGCAAATCTGATCTCTGCATTAAAGCCTCTGCAGAATTATCTGCTACCATGCCTGCCCATGATGTTATCTACAATGCTAGGCAAGTCACTAAAGCCAAACGATTAATATGTGGCCATTATGTTTTACGCATTATCTGCATCTCCCACTTGAGCCTAAACTGATAAGGTGGTGCGCTTTCACCATTGCCTTTCAAGGCTTTGGGAGCTGTGCTTTGAATGCTTAATGTGATAAATGCACTGAAAAAAAATGTCTTCCATTTGTAACTCAGAACAAGCAGGAACTGTTTATTTTAAATTCTTTTGTTCCTCAGTCCTACAGATAGAAAACTGATGTTCGAGTACTGCCTTATGTTATAGAGATGTTCTGAAAATATCTTAATTTCTATTCGCATAGTTGTTTTGATGTTAATGTGAACAGCATGAAAAGTCTCAGAGAATGTTCAATAACTCTGTCTTTAGAGCAGGTTTTGAAAAATGCAGGAGACTAGGCACAGGAGCCACAAAAGTAAACAAAACACTGAAGAGCTATTTAAAAGGTGAGCACACAATCAGGCAGATGCACCATGAAAAAAACAGTGTGTAATGATGAGATTGCAGATGGAATTAGAAAGCATAATCCCAAAAAGCCAAATTAAGTTTGCATACAGATTTTAATTCTGGCATTTCCTACCTGTTAAAGGCTTAACTTTTCAGCCTCAAAAATATTGTAATAATATAACATTGCACAGGTTTTGTACATACTCATACTTTCCACAACAGACACAAACAAACGATGAAACAATAACAAAAACCCATCCTTCAGAGACATGGGGATAGAGTACTCTTTTCTAGTCTTGTTATTTGGGTGTAGTTGTATCCTACTCTGTTCTGCTTTCATTTTTTAGTTCTGTCACAATCTTTCTGAGTAAGAGTGTACCTTTCTATCTATTTATACAGTGCCCTGTGCAATCAGATTACCGTCCTGATAGCCGTTGCAAGATGTTTAATGCAACACAAATATTAAATCATCTTGGTATTGTCAAAATGACTAGGAGCCCATCATGGAGACTGGTATTTTAGAAATGCAATATAAAACAGCAGTCCTTGACTAACAGAGTTTATAAATTTAAAAATAAGACACAGACATATAAATAAGACACAGAGGTATAAAAAAGACACAAGCAGATGAAATAACAATAAAATACAATGGTCATATCAACAAAAAAATCCATAGTTCTCTGCATTTATGCAAACATAATTGAGAATATTGTTCTATCCTTCATATCATGCCTGCTTCCCACTTCTTTCCAGAGCTGCAGTTAAAGGGAGAGCTTTTTATTCTCCTCCTTGTCACTAGAGGCTTTTACCTCCAGTAAGCAAAATGGAAGCCAGTGATCTTGCAATATATGACAGATTCTTTGTTCTTTTTCCAGTTCCAAAAGCTCTGTTGTGTCCAGTGTGTATCACCATCTAAAAATATATTTTGTAAGGTATAGCAAAAAGGGAAGATAGATCAAAATCTTTATGATAGTAATCGTGAACATTAAAAAATCTGAAAACTAAGTTATTCAGTGTCACTGCATTATGCAAGAGAGCAGGACTCAAAAGATTTATGACACATTTCTGTTTGAAGAAGAGACCAGAATAGTGGGAAAATCATGCTTTTGAACAAAATGCCTAAGAATTATTGCACTTGGGAGAGATATATCACATTTGAGCACGTGTTCAATGTTCACAAACAGTATGTAGATGAAATGTGTTTATTAAATTAGTTTATAGAAGACCTGTAAGTGTCAACAATTTATAGCTAGCATAATTCATGGTAGCAGAGAAAAAGATGATAAAAGACAAATTAAAAACAAATTACTATTATAAGAACATTAAGCACAATGACCTTCCAGCAGACGGTCCATAGTTCATATTAGTTTGAGAAACTGAAAATGTGCTTACTTCTGACACAAGAACAAGTATTTCCCTTTACAAGAGCCATTAGGATTGGAAATTCAGAATGCAAGGGATCTCTGTATTCGGTTCCAATTTTTAACATGACCTGTATCAAATAGCTCCTTTTCTTTTTTCCTCCCTAATTTCTTTTTAACTCTTTCCAAATCTGTGGTTCACTTCAGCAGTGGAAATATAGTAAGAAGAAGAAACAGGGATGCAGGAGACCTGACCACACATATCTGACTTTGTCACTAGAGTGAGTTTGAACAAATTACTTTTCTTCTCTATGCCTCATTTTTTTCTGTGAAACAGAGCCAACAACAAACTAGTGCAAACTATGCATCTCAGCGTACTCTGCAGTGAGTAAAAAATCTCCGTCTTGCATGTCAGGTTATTTGTCTTTATTTGATTTGCAAAAATCTTATCAGTTAGATCTGATTCAGGGAAAACCAAATCACAACTAATTCAGCCTTGCCTCAGCCACCTACTTAATCATCAACACTTAGGAATGGAGGTGTTTCAGGTACAACAACAACAATGACATTCCTGCTTAATTAATTTTTAATTTTAATCTCAAACCATGCTTTATAAAATCATTCCTATCACTGAGTAATCTACATTAATATGTATTAAGTACTGGATCAGCTTATTGAAGTAGTCAATTTATTTCATTGGAAATCTTTCACTGAAAATTATCTTTCCAAAGTTATAGAATATCTTAAGACTGATACAGGAATTAAAGTTGTGCTTTTTGTTGTCTGAGAATTCAGGTTCCTGACTGCAAGTATTTGCCAGCATTAAAATTTTTAAATATACTTTTGTGGTACCATTATTGAACATTTGTCGTTCACTTCTAAATTATTTCATTTCAAGATAAGGCTAGAAAGAAGTAACATTTCCTGGGAAATGCAGAGCTGAGACATAAACTAAACCAAGAGAAACAGGTTGTATAGCTTTGTGAAAATTACTTTCTTGATGATACATGTGTATAAAGGGTTGATAATTTGCCAAACTCTATTTTTCTTGTCCTTGGTGCTAGACAGAGGAAAAGAGCTTCTGGCTATGGCAAACAGGACTGCTTCTGGCATGCTCTGCTTTATTATTCCCATTAGATGTTCCTTCTGGTTTGGGTTCTTTTTATTTCTCAAATAATTATTTTTATGGCACCAATTGTTATAAAACATTATCCTCACATTTAGAACTGGAACAATACTCTTGAGGCAGTTTTTTTGTGTGTCCCTTTCCCAGGAGGTAAAAATACATTGATAGAGAACAGTAGAAATTTCATCAAAACTGATAATTTTTGACTGATGGTTATGTAATATCCTGTAACAAAATAAAAATTAGACTTATACAAAATGCAAGGTAAACATAATGCAAACAGAACTTAGTTTAGGTTCCATTTTATAGTTTAACATTATCATTAAAAAGAGCAATACAAACCATAATGATAAGATGCCACATAAAAAAAAAATAATTAGTAGCAGAGAAACTAATTAGAAACAGTATGGAAAAGGAAAGAATTGTACAGCACAGCTGTGTTTATAATGCAAAAAGAGGGAACCAGAAAGGAAACTTTGAACTGGGATTGTGACAGCGTTAAGCCAACCTGATTTCTAGTATTAGTAGAAGTATAAAAAAACCCAGGAATTCGAGCAAATAAACATATATATTGGGAGAAAGTAAACAAAACTGACCAACCAACCAAACAACACAAAGTGAGTAGAAGAAAGTTCTGGTTTCTTTGTCAGAAGACAAACAAAGTAAAAACACCGGAAACTTTTTGCAGGCGACAGGAAACAGTAAACAATAAAAACCCATTTCTGAGTGTGTATAAATAACAACAATGGAACTGTTAGGAGTTGTATACAACGGAAGTAAACGCAGCATCTTTCCTTTAAAATGGCATAAAACCAGAGAAAGCATTGAGTGAAAATAACAGCCTGCTTCTGTAGTTAGCAAAAAAATCCAGCTGAGATTAAGACAAAACCAAAGACTGAAATGCAGCTAGAGTTCTGACAGCAGTAATGTGTCTAGAAAGGAATGTGGATTGTTTTTCATTTATTTTTTGCCAAACACCAACTTCTCCCTGCTCTATCACAAGCACCTAAAGACTCCATCATGGCCATCTCAAAGCTTTAAAAACAGAAGGCATCTCTTAAGTATCAGAGTTCAGGTTGAAACTGTTAGTATCAGAAGACTCTAAAAGTTTTGGAGTGTAAAGTTTTGTAGTTGTCTGAGTTCCTCTATTTTTTACTGATAAATGGTATTTTAAAAAACTATTTCTTCATGCATTTATTTTTTCTGTTACATACTTCACCTGTATCTGCTTTCCTGTTCACTATCCCTATACAGATACCATATATAAAGATAGATATTATACAGATCATATATAAGTAGATTCTACACATGCTCAAAAATATATAGCAATGTCTTCTCTTCCTGTTTTATCTATACGTGGACAATTTTCCAAAACACTTGAACAGTGTTTCAATGGTGCATATCCCCTCTCTCAGACATGTAATCTTCAATGGCTCACTATCTTTTCAAACTCCTTGTGATTAAAACTAAGCTGTTCATTTTGATACATGCCTGTCTCACAGCAAACTGTCCGGTTTTCTTTATTAATATCCCTTTGAGCCAAACAACAGAATAATTTATTCTGTCATTTCAGAAAACCATAAGAATATAGTGCCTTAATAGAGAGACTGCTTCTCCCTCTCTTGCTTTCTCTGCTGTGCACACACACACAAGCCATGCCCTGAAATGAAGTCTCAGATCTAGTTATGTTTTATACAGGAAGTAAAATTGCTTTTCCAGCCTCAGGAAAAGACTTAAAAATATATTTTAAAATGTAATATCACTAACACAGTAACAAAAATGTTCTGTTTAATGGATGACTATTAAAGATCTAGATTCTTATTCACTGCACCAAATCTTTCACGCTGCAGGAAAATAAAACATAACAAGGTGGTGTGAATTACAAACTTACTATTATCCTCATCTCCAGGTGGGTAAAGTGAGTTGGATATGTTGGAAATATTATGATATAAACTTCCTTAGCTACTGTTAACATCTGCCAGACTGTCAAGTTCCTTTTGAGAACTCCTAGGATTCAAACTTCTTTAACATCAATTTGCAAAGGAATGTTTTCCTGACTGAAAGATATTGCAGGACCATAAATGATGGCTTTGAAAGGGACATCTTGGATAATCTAATCCAAACACCTGCTTCAAGCAATGATGGGTTTGTATTAGTCTTCCCATAAGTGTACTTAACCTTTCCTTAAAGACATCTAATTGCTTTGTGGCAAACTGTCCTACTGTCTGATCAGCCTCAGTGTTAAAGAAAAGGTCTGTATATACAGGCTAAATTAATCTTTCTTCCAACTAAAGCTCTGGCCATAACTTCTACCTACTATACATTTTTGCACTTCTGTCTTTCCTGTTTTCACACATTATGATGAATATATCCTTTCATTTATCTCTTTCTTTAGACTAAAAAAAGTCTTTCCACGATTCGCACACCGTCTTTCAATGAACTTGTCTACATTATCCTATACTTCAAGCACAGACAGCCCAGTACTATATAAAATGATAGTGATACACTTCCAGTTCTTTGAAAAATGTATTTGCTTAAATTTCTTTAAATACATGGATATTCTTTTTGTAACGTCTCCAGATAAGATCTCATTTTTATTTGCATTACTGACAGAACCCTAGTTCCTGAATATATTTTATTTTACCTGATGACTATGCTACCTATATTTCTTCTCTAGTTTCTCATCTTTTGTGCTGTGAATAGTAGGATGGAAAAAAATCTACCGGAAGAACAAGGTCTTTTGGGGTTTTTTTTTTGTCATCATTTGCTTATTATATAGTAGTTTCTCGGCCCTGTATTTAAATTGCTAGGTAGATGCATCTATCAGTGGAATAACTCCAAATGTACTGTCCTACTGAGTAGTTCAAATTTCTACATTTATGGCTTTTTCTTTACAATATCAAAGAAGGGCTAGACTATGATCTCAGATACAGCAAATCTCTGACTTTCCTAACATTGAGGAAGGGGAAAATTGCATTTATTTTTTGATCAAGACTGCAACAGTCAGTGGAAAGCTGCCCTAGTGATGAAAGTTTTGCCTCAGTCTTCAGAGTGGCCAAGATTTCAGGAAATGTAGTTTCTAAAACAGCTGTGCTACAATAGTTGAATATTAGCACTGATCTAGTGCTTTGTCAATAGTTAGAGAGAGGTTATGAGGATTATCAGTGCTAGGCTACAAAATGAGCTTGGCTTTAATGCCTGTAAATTATTTTAGATTATTAGATTATTTAAATATTAAATTGTATATTTTAGCTCTACATGCTCTGTCTACTGTTACAATGGGAAAAAAATTACCATGATAAAAAAAAAATACTTTGGCAATCTCTAGCTAACTGTTGATAGCTGCTATTTCTGTGTGCAGTGAAATCTCCTCGGTGCAGAAAAACTTTCTGGTTTACATGCCCTGGTACAGACGATGCTGGATGAGATGCCAGTCTCCTCACTGAAGTCTACATGCTTTTCACCTGTTGCCTTTTGTGAGGATGGAAACATGTTCTACAAGTGGGTATGATGACAGCAGAAGTAATTTCATGTTTTTCTTGTCAGTCCTCTGCCAGCACAGTGTAGGTAATCAGTTTGCTGAAGACCCAGTAGTAACAGAAGTAAACCTGTCATGGAGGGAGAAATGTAATTGTGCAGCTAGGACATGGCAAGGAGGGTAGGAGAAAAGGAGCGAGAAGATGTTCTGCTCAACCCCAACAAGCTTGTAGGCTGTCTCAGCCCATCTTGTCCAGTAATACATGAGGATGAGACAGCAGTAGAAAATAGTTCCTTAAGGCTCCAGCTGTATCTGATGAGCTTTTTTTTTTTTAAGGGACAATACTACTCACATAGTACAGTATGGAGTATAAACTTATAAGCCCAGCTAACAGATACTAAACCTTTGTGCCTCTATATACCCATGGTTGATGAGATCCCTTTGAGGGATAAAGGATAAACCTCTCCACAGATAATGTCAGTTTCTGATATTCTCACTCACAAAGTATTGCTGCTTTGCCAGGGAGATGGCACTGGCTTGGAATTGATTATTTTTTCTTCCTCTTTGCAATATGTGTAAGGATAGCCCAAATTAATCATGGTTACTCCTCTCTCTGATGTGGCGTCTCATATATGGTTTCTATGTAACTCTGCTGCTAGCATCAGATTTTAGCTACCAGGAGTTTGCAGGGATGTTTAGGAGCTGTTTTATTAATGAGTTGCTTACGCAGATTCTCCATCTCCAACTTCTTGCAACACTGAAATAAAAATTTGCTTGAACTTCTCTCCAGTCAAAAGGCATTGAGGGTACAAGTACTCCTAGCCAGGACAGAACTTTAAGGATTCCTTGCTCCTTCTGGATTTTCAGACTTTGCAAAGTTGCTTGCATGCAACCTTGCAGAAAGTTGAACCACTCTTGTTTCTGTGTTCAGTGTACAAAAGGAAGTCCTTACCCAGCTTAAATTCTCAACCTCAGTCTGCTTTTTCCAGTAGTTCAGTCCTTGAAAATGATCATTATTCATGTCAAAGAATGCAGGCTTGTTGTGTGCCATTTTCTTGGAACAAATGAAATATCTCCATTTCTGGACAAGGATCCTTGAAGACTTTTTTTCTGGATTCAGTTGTTGCAGCCACTGGTTTTGATGACGTGATGCCTCTGATTACTATAAATCTCTCAAGGTCCCAAAGTTTCCATGAAACTGTTTTCCAAGTTGGGGTTTCCATGAAACTGTTTTCCAGCTACTGGGGACTCACTAGACCAGCACTCCTGAGTTTGTACTCACCATTCAGGTACTTTTAGGTAAGAAATGAGTACAGTCATTGACAGCTTGGATGATCTACATACAAAGCCAACAGTTACCTGAGGTTCTTTACTTTCCGATTTATTATATATATATGTATGTCTATAAAACTTTAAATCCAAAAAATAAAATAAAGAAATTAAAAATTAAGGTTCTTCTTAGAAGAAATCACTAAGATCTGCCAGAAAGCAGTTGCTGTCATTTTCAAGGACTATTTTGAAGACTATGGAGATTTGGATGAGAATTGGTTTGGCAGAAAACAAGCTGAGTAAAAATGATTTGTAGTTTGGTTTGCTTAGGTGAAAGGGGAGGAGAGTAGAGAGTTAGTCTGGATTTGCAGAACACTGGGGTTTCTGCTTTGAAATTATTTTTAGATTAGTATCTCAGCAGATTCTGTTCCAACAGATTCTGGTTATGTTGGATAGAATCCACTCTAACAAAAAGAATTCTGACACCTTGGAAATAAAATCAGCAGATTTTGTTTACATGAAGTAGAACAAAAGGGAAAATTGAGATTTGTCCTAATTTCAGCAATCCAAGAGGCACCCCTGAGCCACAGAACCATAAAAAGTAGAAGTTGTTCTAAAAAAATATTTTTGCCTAACGGTGCAAAAAAAAAAATTAAAAGCCTGAAAAACAAGAAAAAGAGAGTACAAAATTGAAGTTTGCAATGGTGACTATAACCTATAATACATTTTTGTATTATTTGTAATATTTTGTATTTATTTTGTATTGATTGTGAGAACAAGATTTTTCTAATGATTTTTTTTTTGTAAGATATCAATTTTGGAAAATACAGCTGATATTCAATAGTTAACAGAAAATGGAAGAAACGTGTCAAAGTTATGTCAGAGTACATATTTACAATGCAAATTACAACAGATAATTTGACAGTGATGGGTGTACAGATTAAACCTATGAATTCTACAAATTCTTTACTCTTAGGGTCTGAAGAAAAAAGGAACACAAGGAGAAATTTCTAAAACAGAATAGAAAGATTGAAGCCTGCCTTTGACCAGTTGGTGAAGCTACTATAGGAATGTCACTGAAATCACAGGACATTTGTAAGCTTTTTAATTACCCAAGTTATCTCTTGGTCAAAAAATGCAAATAATGGTCTAGCACAAGAAGACTTCGACACCGCCAAACAAAGAATTTATGACCTAGGGGAGGAATAAGCAACCTTGGACCTGTGGCAACCTGAGTGTAAACAAATAGCTAAGAAAGAATAAAAGCAAAGTCAACAGATTAACAAAGAGCTGCTGATATTTACCCTAGAAAAACACAGGTTCACAGGAGGGCAAAGTAAAGGATTAAGCAGTCATCATTACCCCTCCACATTTTCACTTCTCGAGTGTGTAATTCAGGATACCCCCAGCAAGGCTTGGTCTGGTGAGCTACAGAAAAAGCTGTGGCAGAGTAACCTTTTCAAAACATTAAGTAATGTTTCAGTAGTGAAAGGAAAGAAAGACAAGCAGAAAAGGCGTGGAGGTAATCTGTGCCTATAGTCAGACAGGCAGAGTTTACCTCGGATACCGAAACTTTGGACAGCTTTGAAGTCTGCCTCTTACACCTTACTCCTAAGTGTTGTCTTTTAACCCATACCTCATTCTCTGCTCTTCCTTTTTCTGTCCCGCTCCCCCATTACGGGTTAAAAAGTCAGCATTAGTAGAAACTAACGTTTCCAACCTAAGTGACGTTGTCTTCAAGTACCAGTAAATGGACTATCTGAAGCTAATGTGTGCTTTCTAGTGTGAATATTATCAGGCAAGGTAATCTTCAATTAGCCCATAGTCATTCTAGATGAAAAGCAGATGGTTGTGTATTTTTTGTACCATATTATAGGCATCTCTAGTTGCTTCACGTAAATGCAGACAAATTGGTAAATGAGGTCTGGTGGAAAAAAGCACTACATCAGCAAGCAGAAAACAGGTCCCTCAGGAATCCTAAAAACAAGTCGTAACTTCTTTAAAAGAAGAAAACAAAGAACAAGAAAGAATACAAAGAATTAGAAAGAGCTAGTCTATTTCCATAAGGGACAGCTCAAAAGAAGCGTAAAATAATAGAAAAGAGGAAGGAACGGGCACAGAAGAAAATGCAGAACTTAAGTTGCCTTGTAGAAATAATTTTTCTTCTCGGTCTTTTCCGTACATAACAGACCGCTAAAGGCAGCGCTTGGGATGTTTTGGTGTTGGCGGTTTTTCAACTCTTTAGCCTCAGAAATATAAAATACTTTACCTTCCTTGCTTTTGCTGGGGTCTTTCCTGAAAAAGTTCCGAGCTCTGATGTGAATGACTAAGGAGAGAAGTCTTCAGATTTCTGAAGACCAGCCTCAAATTAGCTCTTTGCGGACAGCCGGAGTAAGTTTTAACTAGGGAAGAGGCGTTCTCAACTCACCCCCACCAAAACCTCCCTTCTCCCGCGCTCTTCCAGATTCCCTCCCCTTGCCCGCGACCGCGCAAGCCGCGGTGCGCAAGGTGCTCGGCTCCTTTCTGCCCCCGCGCAGCAGAGCGGGCTCGGAGCGGCACGGGTCAGCAGGGGCCGCTTCGCCCCGGGGCCAGGTCCCCCGGCTGCGGGTGGAGGTCACGGGGGCCGCGAGGAGGCGGGCGGGCGGCCCTCCCCTCCTTCCCGTCCCTCCTTCCTCCCACCCCGTCGCTCCCGAGCCCGGCGGCGCTGCGGGCGGGGGGTGCCGCCTGCCCGGCCGCTGCCGCCCCGGCGAGGAACCGCGTGCCCTCCGCCGAGCTCCCCTCGGGGCGGCACGGAGCGGCCCCGACCATGGGGCTGCGCGCCGCCGGGCTCATCGGCTGCTGCTGCCTGCTGCCCCTCGTGCTCCCCGCAGCCCCAGGTAACGCCGGCCGCGGGGAGCGTCGGTGGACGGCGATGGGAGGGTGGCGAGCAGCGGGCACCCCGGCGTTTGCCGCGGGGAGGGAAGGCGAGTTGGGAAAGTTTTGGGAGTTTGCCGGGGCTGGGCGGCGAGCGGCGGCGGGAGCCCTTCTGCAGTCCCCCGAGGGCACAGCCTTCCCCAGCGCTCGCTCCGGCCGGAGATGCTCGGGGTCTGCAGGAAGCTTTTCCGTTGAATCCGCCTGAGTGCGCTTCTTGTGCCGTTTGCGTGGGATGATTGTGGCTAATGGTGGCGTTTCAGAGCAGCATTGCTTGGTGCAAATACTTGAGACCAACAAAAAAAGGTGCCTGAGACCTCTTCTCCTTAACTTACGTCATTCATGAATTAATTAAAATGGTGACTTCTTTTTTTCTTCCAACGTTGGGTTGAAATTGATTCAACACTTTTACTGTAAGTTGTTTTGAGTGGAATTTCTTTTCTGACTAAAGGTGCTTTTTCATTTCAAGCAGTTCTGAAACAATGCATTTGAAGTGGCATGCTGTGAAATGACAACTGCTCTGAAATTTCCCTTTTAAAGTAGTGTATAGTGATATTACATGCATTTTGCATTCTTCTGCAGTTAATTCTTTATGTCATTTCACTTATCCTATAGGAACGCTCTGTAACATGCTCCAGATTAAGTTCATTTAAAATTCTCTGTTGCAAAACCGCGTTTGAAGAAAAAAAATCACAACACTATGCCGTCTGTGTTCTTTTAAAACCTAAGTAATATGATCAGTGTATAGGATATGATACGAATTTTTTTGCTGAGTGCTGATTTTTCTGTTTTGATACTATAAATCCATTCTTCCAGGCGTGAATTGTAAAGCTGGCTGCCACCCGGAGAATGGATTTTGTGAATTTCCCAGTGAATGCAGGTAAAAATATCTGTCAGACAGGAATATTAGCACAGGAATGGACAGCTTTGAGATTCATAGTCCTGGTAAAATAGACAGAAGATGAAATGATTTGTACTCTGAAAATACAGAATTGTAAGGAAATATCACTCTAGGATACTGTAACTGGAATCGTAGAGCGTAGACAACTAGGTGTCTGTTTAATTTACTTTTTCCGGTAAGAAAAGTCTTTGCATTGATTACCTTTTTTTTTTTTCCCCTCACCAAATGAAATTACTTTCTTCACAAACTGCTTTTAGTATCCCAGAAGCATTGATGGTATCTTTTTGTTCAAAAGTGCTGCACAGTCCAATTTTGTATCCAATAGTTTATTAATTGTGCCTCAAAAAGGGGAACGTTAAAAATAAACTGCCTCTATCTTGCCTTTTATCTCTTTCAGGTGTCAGCCTGGTTGGCAGGGTGCTCTTTGTGATCAGTGTGTTCCGTTCCCTGGGTGTTTGCACGGCAGCTGTGCCAAGCCCTGGCAGTGCATCTGTGAAGAGGGCTGGGTTGGCAGCCTCTGTGACATAGGTTTGCATATCCTTTCCTCACTTCCTTGAGCAAGTGAGGTGAAACAGCCCCACCTGGTGCTGGAGACATGCAAAAGTCCTTCTGGATAACTAATTTTATAAGATTGAATGTTAATACCAGATCATAATGGAATTCTGGGCAGCACATAAACCTGGAACTTTTCCAGTAATTTAGGCAGAAACACACAGTATCTTTTGTAATTGGGCATTTGTGTGAGCAAAGTGTAAACTCATCACTCTATTTTGAACATTGATTATCCTGGACAAGGCCAACAAATAACTGCTCCCTTGTTGTGATATGAGCCCTTTCTATAAAAATACAAGTAGTCTTGTATGCATTAAATAATTTTAAATATTTACCTAACACACACACTATATATATGTGTGTGTGTGTGTGTGTTACTTTCTTAATACTTCTTGGAAAGGAAAACACTGTGTTTATTTCTTCCTTTACTTAACCCAGTGATGATTCAGTGGAGTAGCATTAGCATAGCTGAGAAAAAGGTCTACCTGAACATGATGCCACTTACCTCTCAGGTCTGAGGACTAAGCATGTCTCTTGTGTGCACACTCTCATCCCTTGCCAGTCAGAATGAGCCAGCTTAGCGTAAGCTAACTGAAGAATTGGCCTTTGCTGAGCTGGTTTATTTTGGCTGACACAGGAAAACATCCAGTCAAAGAGATCGAAGGGGGCCAAAATAGCATGAGCATCCAGGAGCATGTCCTCATTCAACCCGTGTAGCTGTAGCAGGAAGAGGACAGGTATCCAGGGCCTCATTCTCTTTTCATGTCATTCAGGCTTTTATTGTTAGTTCATAATTTATAGACCATACCTGTATTCTGTCCTTGCATACCCAAACCAGCAATTAATGATGACACAGTTTGAACTGAATAAAATTTTCAGGATGACTAAAAGACTCAGAAGCTTTCAGGTAGTTCACATCCTTGCAGTGGCATGGAGCTTGGTCCAAGGTGCTCAAGTACTCATTTAGCTTCTTCTTAGGTGTTGCAACCCAGTGCAGCTGAGTGCATAAGCATAGGCAGACTACTTAGTTTAAAGCTAGTCCTCATATGTTTGCAGAAGCTGCAGTGGCAATGGTGCAGATGTCACTGTAAGCTTTCAGAGATGTTGTTTTGGACACCTCTCAGAGATGTGTTTGTACCTGAGACAGCCACCTTCTCATTACAAGCAGTGAGGAGGAATGAGTCCCTCTATCAAAGGTGATCTACAATCACAGATTTCTAAAACAAGACAGAATGCCCCCCCCATGCCACCTTAGGAGGCTCAGTATTATTGCTTGCCACTCCAAATGACTCCAAAGGACTAGATTTTTAAAGGTACCATCTTAACACCTAAAAATTCCTGTAAAATAATACTCAGTTTTCAAGATGGACATACATTTAAAAGCCATTTGAAGTTCCTAGCTGAATTTCTAGACACTTAACATATCTTTGCAATTTTGAGTCTTGCAACCTTTCCCTCTTGCAAGTGCTACTTAGGACATAAAACAATGCTTTGTAAACTGTACCCATATCTTTATGGAAAATATTTTAATACATACTCATTAAGATAGTTCTGTAATACAAATAATATATCCCTTGCTTAAGTTCAGAAACTTTTTTTCTCTCAACACTCAGAGTCATCTCAGAGTCATCTTTGCCAATTTGAATCTAGATCCCCATGAAAAGCGGCCAAGAATATTCAGCCAAAAAGAAATAACCATCTTTTCATCTACAGGAACATGTTATGTTGAAAATCTTTTTATCTCAGTGGATTTACCTACTCTAAATGCATTGGTTTGCCACAGGGGATCAAGAGAAGGATCCTCGTTTTCTTGCTGTTGGAAGGTTGCTACAAATTGTCATAGTGACCAAATAAAGCAGTGAAACCTCAAATGAATTAATTGCTCAGCCAATGATCTCATCATCCTCTTCCAAAAGTTGGTGTCAGTTTCCTGTCTGAATAAAGTCATTACAGACTGTTATTGTTCATTAAAAGGTACCACTAAGTGAAACTTGATTATGTTAGGAAAAAGCAAGGCTTTTGAAGGCTTCTGCTCTTTTGGGGATCACTGACATATATACATAACCATCTCAAATATGGAAATACAAACCCATCAATTTCTTACTGTGAAGTACCAGACTCCCTGTATCACTGTTCTAATAAAAAATATTTGTCTCTGATGAGAGCAGGCCACAGTTGTTCCATTTTTCACATGCATGTGACATTAAGTGCCACTTTTTAGTTATTGGAGATAATTTTTAGCTTCAGGTGTGTAGTAAGATAAAGCATGTTAGAAAGCTACATTTCTCTTGTTTCTGTGGAGACTGATGAAGGGTCTTGAGTGCTGTGGTTTTGCCATTCTCTTGAAATTCTTCCTTTTTGCTGCTATAGAAAGTGTAATATTTTCCAGGGAATTTCTGGCATAGCCACTGTTTTAATGTTACCAACTGTGAGCAAATGCCAACTCACAAGAATGGCAAAATCAAGATCAGAGAACTGCCTGAGGGTCTGAAGTTCATTTGGCCACTACTGTAAACACCTGAAATATTTGTAAAATACAGATATAGTCTCAGCTTATTTGTTTGCTAAGCATGAGAGGAAAAAAGGATTACTTGTATTGGTGGTGATATCTCTTTTTCCATTTTCTAGAAACATTAGTCTCCTTGGCTTGAATCATGGAAGTTCCTTTCTGGAGTAGCTTTAGATCATCAAGTGGTTTGCTAATACCTCTGACTGTGCAGATGTTACTATGGGCAGCCTGGCCCTCAGCTGAGATCAAGAGTGACCTTCACAGTAGTTTTTACAGGCATGCAGATTATAGGTTGGGCATGATGCACTGCAAACACAAAGGTCAGGATCACTGGTATCATTTATGGCTATTACTGCAGTCATATGGACAGACATGGCACTTAAAGAAAGAAATCTATGAGTTGGTGTTAGTGTTATCACTGCTGGTTAACCTCTTTTCAAAGGAGTGCACCAGCTTGCCAAACAATGCCATGGAATCTTCTTATCCTCTGGAAACACAGCCTCAAAATCCAGTATAATAATACGTGGAACCAGATTGCACAGCACAGGGTTTCCCTCTACAGCTCTCTGGCATACACTACAAAGTACAGGAACAGGGATCCTGACACTGGACATAACAAAGGGAAAACCAGTTTAGTCAATTTCCAAGAAAAAAAATAACAATCCAGTCAGACCATTGCTAAATCATATCAGTCATGTTGTCATCTCTGTCTGTGCCTGCATGACCATGTTAGTGTCCCTCTGACTTCCTTTGGCTTTAATTTGTCTAAAAAGCCAACATCTGGTATGAGTTTAGAGTATACTGTGCTATGTGTCACTTGACTGCTTTGCCAAGGGCATGTATTGGTAACCTGTCACCAGAGGGAGTACATGTGGAGCCTCTAATGCCTGTGCTAGGGGTGCATGAGACATGGTCTAGAAATTCTGCTGTGACAGACTGAGTGTGCCTTCCTTGTAAAAGAGCTCAGTGTTTTTTTCATGTGCTGCAGCATGACAACTTAGTTTTATGCAAATAGTAATTATTGGTAATATGATTGTGGCATTCATAATACATGTGTAAATGTTCTGTCCTGTTTTCGAATTCTCATCTCAGACTCAGTTACCACGTGAAGCAAGTAAATGACATTGTTGGTGTTCTGAGAAATAAACTAGATAAAATAGAGAAAATGGGCTATTTGGGGCTATTTATGTATTTATGTTGTAAAAGGATATGTTCCTAAAAGCTTTTGTGTTTTAAAATTAAATCCTTGACAGAAATTACCAACAGTAATATGTGTATCTTTGTCTATATATATATGTATGTACATATACCCATACACACACACCTATATATATATATTTCAGAGAGTTTCCTTGCTCCTTCATCAGAATTCATGCATTATTACCTGCCTTTAAAGCCTATGAAAATGGGTGGCAAACAACACTGCTCCAGAAAGCATTCAGGGTTATTTTGGTCCGTGTGAAAATTTGAGCTTACATGCCAAGTGCATACAAAGTGGTTGTCTTGAAGTGAAAATAGGCTAATACGTTAGAAAATAGAGCCTCATATCCACAGAAGATTGTATTTGAAAGCTAAGGTTGTTGAAATATTTTGCTGTAGTTAAAATTTTGCAGTACTTCATGATATGTAACTTTCGTGTTATGTTGTGGGAAGTAAAATATAAATGCCCTTAAATCCCTTTTAATCTTCTTAGAAAGTGTATGTGTGAACATGTGTGTGTGAGGCAGTCAGAAATTCTCTGCAGCTGCTCCATTAGTTGGTTCAAATATGCACTTGTTTGTTTATTTATTTTTAATTATTTTAAAAAATCAGTAATCATTTGAGTGGGAAGTGGCTCAGTGGGGAAATTGTAAAGAAAATGAGATGTGTGACTTCGGGTCCAGACATCATAGAGTTCTCTCTTCTGGTACAGTTATGTAAGGGTTGGAGGCAGCCTAGCCAAAAGATGAAATTTTAAGAATTTTTTGTGACTTGCTGATTTCTGTTATTATGAAATGTTCATTCATAAGAACATAATGATAGTCTCTGGGCAGGGAGTGAGGAGAATTCCCAGTTCCTGATTGCTTCATCAGAAGTTTGCTAATGGAGAAGCTGAGGTTGTGAAAGGAGGACTAGACTACATAATTCTTTCTCTCCTACTAATATTTTATTGATAATATTACTTATTTATAGACTGGAACAATTCAAACATATTTTACAAGTGGGAGGTAGGAGTTAGGAAGAGAGAAACAAGCTGGAAGTATTTGCAATAGTTGAACAATCTGAACTCCAATTTAAGAGAGGGAGGAATAAATCAAAATTTATAAAATGCAGGATGAAGAAACATTGAAGCTATATTTTATTTGAAGTATTATATACTTTTTTTGCTGATTCTTTCTCATTAGATTAATTGAGCTCTGTTTGTTTTGTAACCAGATATTCACCCATGTTCTGCAAAGCCCTGCACCAATAACTCGACGTGCATAGAGACTGGTGATGGAGGATATATTTGTCTGTGTGCCCAGGGATTTACAGGAAAAAACTGCCACCTCAAAAAAGGACCCTGCATAATTAATGGGTAAATATTGATTTCTGACATATAATTTAAAATCTACACTCCTACTGACTATTATTCAGAATTCTTTGCTAAGTGGAAGTATCTCTGTGCTAAAACATATAATGCTTCTGCTAGTTGCTGGTATTTTTATTAAACTTTAAGAATCTGATCTGTTCATATTGTAAAGATTTACAGATTATCAACATGAGTTTGTGTGCATAATTTGTGTACTAAAAATTATGATTTGCATGTATTATTGGGGTGAATTTATGCCTTCCCATGATTTTAGTAAACAAACTTGATGTAACCTCCCATCCTGTGTTCTCACCTGTAGTGACAGGTAATTGTATATACAAACTATATACAGTAATAGAAGAGTAGCTCTGATTTGCTTATTTCTCCTCATTGACAATGAGTAAATTTAGGTTCCATACAAGTGCCTGGAATGACATCCACAGTACTTGCCTAACATAGGGGCTGTGAATAGCTTGCTTTCTCCACTTTTCATCTGTAGAGCAAATATTTCAGTAATTTGAGATGGACGTATATTAACAATCCCAAAGAACAGGTGAGCAGCATTCACAAAATAACACAGATTAGTTCATAGTACATTCTTAAAATCCTCATGGTTTTAAACTGCTGAAACTACATTTTTGTGATGGTACTCTGTGGTTGAACTGAATGCTCATGAGCTAGTCTGGAAATCATGAACAGTTTTTCTTAAGGAAACAACATACTTGAAACAGCAATTCTTCTTTTCTAGGAAGTTGTATCTTTTTCAGGAAAATGATGAGCAGGCACTGAAAATCTGGTTTTAGTTCAAAAAGACAGCTGCTCTCAGCATAAGCATTCTGTGTCTGCTAATATTTCACAGGCCACCAGAGAGTGCACCTCAGGTTGTCACCAACAACTGCTATGTCAAACTCCAGGGACAACCATACCTTTCACTTTCCTAATACTGCTTACAGACTTCCAATTTATTCTTTCAGTAGCCTTTTTTCCAGCCAACATCTTCAGTGAAGAACAATACAAGGGGACAGAGCAGTTTATGTGGAAGCAACAAAAAACAGGCAGATGATTGCTCTACCATGATACTCAAGCTCTCCTGATGGGCAGCTGTCAAGTGTTTCTGTCCCTGGTAAAGCCAGTAGCCTTTATCATACCTACTCCCAGAGCAATGGCTGGGCATTTGAGAAGCTCAACCTTATCCTGACTGGTGGTCAGGGACCATTTGTAGTCAGGAGCTTATACCTCTTTCATAGTCATCTCACTCAGACATCAACAGATCTCTTAAATTTCTGTGTCCCACCATGGTAATCTGTAATGGCCAGCTGCTGCTGACCACTGCATATGTGGAATGTCAGGATTAATGAAGCTGTGATGTTCATTATCCCTGGAGCTTTCCCCTGGAAATGTAACTCTTAAATAGAAGCCTGGACTTTTGTACTACGTACTGGTATTATGCTATATGTCTTCAGAGATTTGCAAGGATTAGGAAAATTTTGTTATCAGAGAGGCTTGTTGTAAGCTTTCCTAAGTGTTACTCATTTTTAGAAGGTAAGTTTTAAAAGCTTTGTTCATATGTGATGAACTGCTGTGAAAGTGGGTTTTAAGATTTATTTTTAAACCTGTGACCCAAGGTCCCTTTTCTGCCAACAGGGCTGGCTAAAGGACCAAGTCCACATTGCATAGCTCTGCTGAATTGGCACATTTGTGCCTTTCCATCAATGGCTGGCTCTATCTTTTGGCCTTACGCTCAGTAAGGCATAGTTACAATGCAAAGGTAAAAGAAAGGTGTCTTAGTGAATTTATATGACTTAAAACATAATACCTGTTGTTAATTATTAAGTTCTTAGAGGCTTTTCAGAAGTACTTGGCTTCCTATGGTCCTGTCCTCACATTACAGCTGTTTTTGACAAGGCTGAAATGATCCCATTTATATTTTTTGTTGTATTTATCAAAATTCTTGGCTGAACAGCAGTTTGCAGGAAAATATCTGTTTGTTTCTAAATTTTTTGTTTGCTCTGGAGAGGCAGAATAAAAAAAAAATCAGCTTTACATGTAGCTGCTATAGCAGAGTGTTTTGCTTTGCTAGTACCATACATATATTATCTTATGAGTAATCAGGTGGAAAAGAAAGCCATGTTTTGTTCAGTCATGTCCGAGTAGTTGCTCAGATAAATAGCTCGAAGCATATAAAAATGCTGGAAAGTTTAATTTGTATAGATGTTTGAAATAATTTAAAATCCCTTCACAGGTCTTCAAGTTGAATTTATATACTGGTGTTCTAATCCCTCCTGAAGGGTTGGCAGAAGAAACTATAATATGTATTGACAAAACTATTGAACAAACTCATTCTTGATTTAACTTCATTGACTTCAGAGGATTTACATTTGGAATTGGGTCTTCAAAATAAAACCAACTCCTTTTATTATATAAAGTGTTTCCTTATATCTTGTTTATTTGGACATTAATTCAGTTCTGTCCATGTGTTTGTTATCTATTTTAGCTCTCCCTGCCAGAATGGAGGAACATGCATTGATGACAATGGTTTTGCATCTCATGCTTCCTGTCTGTGCCCTTCTGGTTTTGTTGGCAATTTCTGTGAAATAGATAGAGATGACTGTGAATCCAACCCATGTGAAAATGGAGGAACGTGTACAGATATTGGTGTGGGTTTTAGTTGTTTTTGTCCCCATGGCTATACAGGAAAGCTCTGCAGCAACCGTGTCATATTCTGTGCGAGTGGCCCATGTGAGAATGGAGGGGCATGCAGTGAACATCCCCGAGGAGGTTTTGAATGCATCTGCAAACCAGAATTTGTTGGTGTGACCTGCAAACATCCCAGTAAAAGCACAAATCTTTCTGGAGCGAATATGGAGACGAAGCACGTGCAGAATTACAAGCCACCCTCAAAAGCTCATCACCGATTGTTGCATCAACAGCAAGAAATCCTCAAAATAACAATGAAAGAAACAATCCAAACTGCAGATCCCTTGCTGAGTAGAAGCCAAGTGATATGTTTTGTTGTACTGGGCTTGCTTACATGTCTTGTTGTCTTGGGTACAGCTGGGATCGTGTTTTTTTCAAAATGTGAAATGTGGCTTGCTAATGCCAAATACAGTCATCTCCTACGCAAGAAAAAGAACTTTTTTCTGAAATCTAACAATGGGGAAAACCTCTCAGTTAATATTATTTTCCCAGAGAAGATCAAGTTGACTAATTACACTAAGAACTACACGGCTATCTAGACCCTTCAAAGCCAAGCAGCAACTTGCAACTTTTCATAGCAGTATGTATTGAATTTACTGCCTGTGGTTGGCCTCCATATTTGTGGGTACATTTGCTGTAGCTTGTGCTGAGTGATAATGAAGAAATATAATGTATCTGTATTGCTAAGGATTTTTTCATTCCCTGAAATAAAAGTTAAAAAAAAAAAAAAAGAAAAGAGAATGTTAATTTCATTTCTTTTCAAGGCAGCTATTTTTTTGTAAAGTAAAAAGTAATTTACCACTGGAACTGTATTGCAGCTTTCCTATCTTGTGCATAGTTCTTTGGCAAATACGGTACTTGTGAATTGCTCAGTAATGCTTCTTTTTTTTTTTCTTTTCTTTTTTTTTTAAATAAACAGCAATTAAGGGCTATACTGGTTTATTTATTCATTTGTGAATGTTATGCTACAGCAAAGTCTGCGACAAGTGTCCCTGCTTAATTCTTCTGCTTTATGTGATAAAGACTTCAGAGATTGCAATCGACAGGAGCAAATTCACACTGATGTCTCACCTATCCTGTCAGTTTTGCTATTTTTACATACTTACAAGATAGATTACTCCTTCTGTAGAATCTTATAGGTCTTTGTGATATTAATTTCAGGTTAAAGGTCTCTGCTGCCTGCGGTGCTACCTCCATAAATTGCTCTATTTATCTATTTTAAAATGTTAGAAAGGTGTTCAGTGTCTTTGGTCATGCTTTCTGTTTAGAGACCTAGTAGAGATGTAAAGGATCTGATTCTTTTCTATAAATATTCCTTAAAGAACTCTGCTGAGAGAAGTATCCTTCATGCCTGTGTCATGGGGAGAAATGAAAAGCTAACATGTCACCTGAAAGAGGACAGCTGCTTTTAAATTCTTTGTTCCTGCTTTTTCCCTGTCTTATTTCAAGGAGAGCACAAGATTTTCAAGAATCAAAAGCACCACTGGCAAATAGGCAAAGGTTTATGAAAGCCACAAAATCAATGGGGATCTGAGGGCATTAATAGGTCTTAATGTCCCTGAGGAGCCTCATCTGGGGCCTTCAGCCATACCCTGCCCACAAGCTCATTTGAGGTCAGCTCAGGGTTAGTGGTCCTGATCCAAGCTATGCTGTAGGAGTTCCAGGATGGACCTCAGACCTGTACTGTAGGTAGCCCATCTGCTGGATGGATCCTTTGGACCTGTGCTGCAGCCCTGTCTCTGGCCTTGTCTCCCTTTGCTTCTGACTGGAGCCCATGGTTCTGGTTCATCATTTGCTGTGTCTGGGACTGTTGATGGACCACATCCCCAGCACCAGCTCTGGCAATGTGTTCAGCTTCTGTGAGACTGTGCTGGTAGTGAGGGCATGTCCCACCCTGGGACATGACCCTCTTGGGTCTCCCAATTTTGCTTCCTTACTGGGCAGCCTGATGCTGGCTGCTTCCTTAAACAAACCAACCAAACAGCAACCAAAAAAACCAAACGAAACACGAACCCAAATCACTTTTAACTGCAACGCCTACTGGTGACTTTAGATGCTGTTAAGTAACAATGTACTTCCCTAGCCACCGGAGACAGGACTGTTTAGCAGCTTCAGCTATTCACCAGTACAGGTTAGGGATAGACCTGCTGGAAAGCAGCTCCATGGAGAAGGACTTTGGTGTCCTGGTGGACAATAAGTTAACCATGGGACAACAATGTGCTCTTGTGGCCAAGAAGGCCAATGGTATCCTGGGGTGCGTAAAGAAGAGTGTGTACAGCAAGTCAAGTCGGGTTCTCTTCCCCCTCTGCTCTGCACTAGCGAGACCACATCTGGAGTATTGTGCCCAGTTCTGGGCTTCCCAGTTCAAGAGGGACAGGGAAATACTAGAGAGAGATCAACAGAGAGCTATGATAATGATGAAGGGACTGGAACATCTGAGGACTGGAACATCTATGAGGAAAGACTGAGAGCCCTGGGGCTGTTTAGTCTGGAGAAGGGAAGACTGAGAGGGGATCTTAATAATGTTTGTACATATCTGTTTGTAAATATCATGTCAAGTAGAAGGGGCCAGTCTCTTTTCAGTGGTGCCCAGTGACAGAATGAGAGGTAATGGTCATAAACTGGAACACAGGAAGTTCCACCTCAACATGACGAAAAAATTCTTTACCGTGAGGGTGACAGAGCCCTGGAACCAGCTGCCTGGAGAGGTTGTGGAGTCTCCTTCTCTAGAGACTTTCAAGACCTGCCTGGATCTGTTCCTGTGTGGCCTGCCCTGGGTGATCCTGCTCTGGCAGGGTCCCTTCCAAGCCCTACTGTTCTGTGATTCTATGATTCTAATCTGTCTGACAACTATGCTATTCCCAAATCCATTAGCAGCTGCTAAAATTAAAATAAAAAATGCAATCTAAAAGCACATATAGGTCATTACACTTTTTTTTTTTTCCTGTTGACATGTCTCTTGATTGCCAGGAGTATATAGCAAGTGTTCTATATTGCTGATAATATTTGCACGTACCATAGCAGTACAGTTTAATGCAAAGGTTAGAGACAATGGGGAAAATGGTGATGAGAAGCTACTGTGGAAAGTGTTGATTTCTAGATAACAGGATGGAAATTTGAAAGGAATCAGATGCTCCCTGTCAAAACTCTTGTTGAGAAGACAAATATTCATCAACTTTTCAACTAGTCTTAATAAAGAGGACTGACTTAGGAATCCAGATGAAGCTGAAAACAGGTAAGCAGTGTTGAATTTGAATCCATGAAGTGTGAGCCATGGCAGTTTACACATTTCTTTTAAAACTATTTTAAATATGCAATTCAGTATTGTACATTTTGGCTCAATTTGGAGATAATCAGAAACACTGAGTTAGCTTGCATCTTTTATTGAAAACCAGTTACAGGTATCAGTTAGGAATCAGTGATTCAATTCCAGACTCAGCTGTGCACCTTCCCCATCTCAGCAGAGGCACCCTCAGCCCTTAGATCTTGCTCTGCTGCAGGCCAGAGCAAGGCTTTGAGTAATGAAGCTTGTGATTAGAATAAAAAGATCCAGATAACTAAAATTCATATTTACAAACAGTCACATGATTTTTGGCCATAATGACCTACTTGGCCTCTCCTCCATCACAATGCATTTCTTCATACGTGGTCAGGAGAGCCTCTTGGAATAAAAATCTATTAGTTCATCATAGGAAAAACCACACAGATTTCAGCTCTCAGTATCCTGCCTTTTATTGGTGGTGTCAGTGAATGGTATAGAGGGCTGCTAGTATCCTGCTATACTCTCCAAAGGGAAAAAGTGGTGCCTTAAACATGACAGGCTGGAAAAAATAATAGTTGTCTTTAGCTCCCATGTTCCGGAAAAGAATTAAGCATGTGTATGAGAGTTTCTCATATTTGTGCTGCTAGCATAATGAATGGCTCCAAAGCCTCATCACCATGTAAATGACAGAGAACTAGAATAATAGAAAAATTTGAATTTTAGAAAACTAGTGTTTGAATCAATGGCCTGCAACAGATCTCCAAAGCAAGAAGTTTAACAGAAGCATTGTGCAGAAACACATAAAAGCAAAAAGGAGACAAAGAACATTGTTACCACTTTATGTTTATTCTACATACTTTTTTATTAATGGACAGAGAACAACACATCCATCATACCCATTGCTAGAGGTACCAACCCATGTTGCCATATCTCACCTTTTTTGATTTCTGAATGCTCTCCCTTAGCCAAGAAATGATGTCTGTGAGTCTCCAACCTACCTCTGCCTTACTGACTGTGAAAAATAAGGGCAACTAGGCTGAGGGACAGGTAGGAACACTGGGACAGTTTGGTAAGGACAGAAGCTCCCTCTTGTCCCCAAGATACAAGAGAATACATTAAAAGGTGTTGTTATATTAGCCATCTCTCTTTAAGCCATCCTAACCCTGTTCCTGCTACATTAACAAAAAAAGACCCATAGATGTTCCACAAGGCTTGGGTTTTCAGAGACGTGGTATGGAAATTTTTCTGGTTGGTTTTTTTTTTTTGCATGTGTTTTCTTTCATGGCCATGGGGGAGAAGTCTGGATGATGTAAAAGTAGAACATATGAAGTAGTAAGCACCAAATTCTGTACCAAATAGAGAATACATGCATGGCTTTTCTTTTTACTGCCATTCTTCGTATCTGTCCATAAATCCTTAATCTATGCCTTGCTTTTGAAAATAAGGATTCTATTTGCAAGTGCCAGAACATGGTGATATATTGACAACAGTCGCTAATCTGCTCTTCTGAGTTGATAACATGAGTTCTGTTTTCAAAGAAATATTTAGGTCCAGATGGACCATGGTATTCCTCCTTAAAACATACCTTCAGCTTTTGAGGGTGAAGCAGTGTTAAGAACCCGTCTGCAGGAATATATACAAAACATCACTGAAGACAAAATGGTCCATATTGCACTGCCCAATTACAATACTTTGCATAACTATATTTTTCCTTCTCCAAGGTCCAAAATTTGCCTATTCCTTGGCAAAATTTATTTACCATCACAACTTTAAGGGCAAAACAATTTGCTACAAATATAGGACTCTTATATTTTTATTTTATTTTTTAATCCAGGACTTTCCTGGCAGAACTATGTGCATATGCATCCAGAGCACACTAAATTATTGCACACGTACTATGCATGCACTGTTGATTTTCCAGAATACATCTCGTTTACTATGCATTTCTTGTGAATGAGCCATGGACAAATCTTGCATTCCTGGATGTCACACAGCCTAGGAAAATATCCAGTTCTTCCTGGCTTAGGTGAAGGAAGAGTCTTGAGAGAAGGCTTTTGTGGTTGCTCAACTCCTATTGGAGCCAGCACTTGAGGCCCACAAAGAAAGGCCAGCTTTGCTGCATCTCTGTGGCCATTAAATGAGATCAACCCAGAAAATGTACTGTGTATTCTAATAACCTCAAGTAGTATTTTGAAGTTTCTTCTTAAATTTATTAAGGAAAGACTTAATATAAAGGGGAGTATTTCAGTCTCAAATACAAACTGAACTGTTGCTCTGGGATTTGAAGAAAACCACTGAATTAATTAATTTTGGTCATTAGCTCTAAAGCTCAAAAAGAGACTTTTTTTTTTTTTTTTTTTTTTTTTCCTTTCCCTCCCCTTTTTTTTCTTGAGGTGGGGGGCCTTTTTCGCACTTCTCTTCTGGGGTAG